>JAUTDX010005212.1:0-27708 GCA_030844895.1 Ambrosia x helenae | reverse complement strand
GCTTTCTTAACTACTCGAATCGGCCATTCACACTACCAAATCAACAATGTAGGAATTCTGCACATCAGTTCACAACTCTTTCATTACTCTTTCAATATATCATGTTATATTCAACACATCTATATCAAATTATTAACCAAAATCCATTTCAAAATTCCCCATGTCATCATTAGGTCAAAGCTTTATAATTCAACCTTAGGTAAAACCTGATCTTATCTAAACATCCAACAATACAAACACCTATACCAAAATAAAGCTAGATAACACGACACAACCTCATTCAACATATTCATATTCAACTTCATTCAGTGGGTTCATATAACACCATATGTTACTTTTACACAGGGTTTCAATAATAACAATACAAATTAATCACAACTAACCATAAAAAACCACTTTGACCCATAACCATAGAAATCTCAGATTATCAATCATTAAAGCGTATACATGACGGGGTCAATAAGTTCTCAGTCAACATTTGATGAATAAAGTACGTTTAAAAAAAAACACAAAACATAAGAAGAAAACATAACAAAACACAACCGTAAAATTAAAAAACAAATGCCAATCCATCAATAACAATTCGAAAACATAAAACCAACCACTTACAATTCAATTTGTGTCGATATAACTCTCAAACGCGAATTCAAGAATCCATCAGCAACAAACCCCTGAAAACAAATAACCAAAACGAATATAATCATAAATGCACTGCCGCTCTCTTCTTGTTTGTCGAGATTTAAGCTCTCCAGCGAGATTGAATCTCTTCAGCGCATCATAAAGTATTCTCAATATGGTAACTACCGCCTATGCATACTTTTCTCTCTAAATGATAACAATAGGTTATAAAAAAACTCAAATTCACATGCGATTTAAAATTCATCAAGAGCAGAAAACCAACTCCAAACTGTGCATTCTTTTGTTTTTATCCACCAAGAATTTCTATAGTTCCGCAATTATAAGCACATCAAAACAATAGTTAGAACAATCATTACATGTACCCATGCGAATGTCACTATTTTTTTTTCTTAAAGGTATAGCTTTTGTAATTTTCAAACCTCAACATTTTGCTAATTGAATTAAGTAAAAAATTGCTACATCAACTGATCCAAAACATTCTATCACTCACCAACAATCTATAATTAACCAACAACGATCACATATCAATAATCATCATCAAACACACACCAAAAGGTGAAAAAAACACACATAAAACAGATACAAAGAACTCAATACACTACAACAACCCTAACAAGTCAAAACCTACATAATCTTAATCAACAACCCTAACAGGCTCTAAATACGAATTAAATCAAACAAATCCGTGAAACCGAAACTAACTACCCTAAAAAATAAAATCAAATTAACATAACAAACAACGTAAATCAGTAAACAATTACCAAAGATTGATAAAGCTGTCCGTACCACCATCGACGGCAACAACCACCAAGCCAACCAACGGCGTCCATGGACCACACATCGGAACCACATAAAGCAAACGAAGAGGAGGAGAAGCGGTTGTCACGTGTTATTGTTTGGTTTCTGCGCATCTCGAACCTGCAGAATGCCATTCAATCCTTTCTTCTCGGTCCCTGTAAGGTCGAGGGATCTTTAAGGGTTTAGGGTTTCGTGCAGTGGTTGAGTTAAAATGGTGGGGTTTGTATTTGCGGCTGAGGTAGGGTTTTGAATCTTTGATGACGATAAACAAAATTAAAAGGAACCGAGGTGAATTTATATGGCGGGTCAGGCTAATGGTTTTGGAGTTGGAGCCCCGCGAGAATTAGATGGAGATGACATATGGATTTGTTAATTTAATTAAAAATGAAAAATTAAAAAAAATGCACCTCATTATGCCACGTGGCATATTTAAGGGGGGGTTGAGGCCACCATTGAACGCCACGTCAGCAACTATCAATCAATTCTTTTATATTATAGAAGATAGATATACAAGGAACTATGTAGCATATAGACATCATCATTCTTGCATTTCATTTATGACTTAAGTTATCTTTTGCATCATTAACTTTCTTGATTTTTTTTATAACGAGTTTAAGTCAACCTCGTTAACCCAGGGTAAAATTGTCCAACTTTGTTAAAATTATTGTCTTTTTCCCAAATTATTTTCTTCCCCAACTCACCAACACAGATTTAAGTGGGTCCCACCCCTAACCCCACCACCACCCATCTCCACCTTTTACCACCACCACCACCCTCCACCCATCTCTACCTTCAAACACCAAAACTTAGAGGGTGTTTGGGATTGAGTTTCATACCAACTTATTGACTTATTAGCTTTTTGAAAAAGCTAATAAGCCAATAAGCTGTTTGTGCAACCCAAAGCACTTTCTGTTTTGACTTTTGGCTTTTAGCTTTTTAAGGGTGGAAAAAGCTGTTTTGAAAAGTAGAAATCCTAGCTTTTGGTTTTTGGCTTTTGACTTTTGGAAAAAAATATTACAAATTTATCACCCATACAACCAATATTCACAATAAGTTAAGCGAAACACTTAAAAAAATAACAATCTATTGACTTTTTGACGTTTCCCATCCCAAAAGCTAATCCAAACACTTTTTTTTAAACTCCTTTTCAAAAAGTCATAAGCCAATAAGCACTTTTTGACCAAAAGCACTTTTGCATTTCCAAACTCAATCCCAAACACTCTCTTATTCCCTAAAAAAACATTCATCATGTTTTAACCTCGACACCCCAAATCCGTTGTTCAATTTCCACACCAATCCCAATTTCACAAATGAAACTGAATCAATCAAACAATTTCCATATGTATGTATACGTGGGCATGAATTAAATTTTATATGTTGTCAATTTCAAAGAACCAAAAAAAATGTGTTGGCTCATGATATCCCAATAAGGTAACTACTATCACTAAACTCGATCCGATTGGTTTTTTTTTTTGAACGGTTGCATTATCCGATTGGTTTTTTTTAACGGTGGCATGTGTCATCGCCTAAAGTCTGCATTTTAATTGAAGTTATTTATCATTACCCACAGAACTCCATCAAACCCTTGGTTAAACCCACATAAAAATTGATCTTAGTTTCCAAAAAAACCAAAATCAAAGTGGAGTAGCCACTGAGTCTTTGGCCCAGTGGTGTGTGGTGAGGGTGTATAAGTTGAGGTCAGAAGTTCGAATCCCCCTACAGTGATAAGGTTGAATATTAGGTGATTATTAGGGGGATGTAATTAGCTGTTCAAAAAAAAAAAAAAAAAAAAAAATTCAAAGTAAAGTAGATCCATGAAAATTCATCAGTTACTCTTAGGTAAGCTTTGGCTTAGCATTATCGAGCTCTAGTGACGGACGTAAATTGAAGAAAAGCAGCCACCATGGGAAACCGCCATAAACCGCAGTTCCCGACAGCAACCGACGACCACACAATGGACAGATTCGCATCGACCCACTGACGATGGCGATGGCCGCAACGTACACGAAACCAATCGTTGATATAGGATTCTTAGCGACCGTTAATGAACGGCAGCTTTGGAGGTCGTGAAATATTAGGGATTTTGTTTGCATCATCGAGTCATCATCATCATCGACCACCCATCTGAGGTTGCAGCGGTTATATTGTACACGTAGAGAAAGAGGAGTGAGGTGATGCTTGTGAGGGTTTACAAATAAAAGCATCTATTTATGCCTCAAAACATGTGCACTTTTATAAACAACATAACTTTATGGCAATAATCAAGAAAAACAAACTTTGAGGGGGTGGGTGGTAAATACCACCGACACTTGGTTTTAGGATATAGATAATTTTGGTAACGTTTTTTTGATTGTGTGTTAAGGTTATTGAGGTGCTCATGTCGTTGCATGGATCTAAATTAAATAAATTGCGCCTTTTTGTTTTAGTATTACAATTTCCCCTTCCGACATTCATTTAGTTGTACCAGAATGTATATACAACATAGCATGCTATCATTTGACTACCCTGTAGCCATTTAAAAACTTACACCGCCTCAAAGTGCGGGTGCTTATACACACGCACACAGACACACAACTTGTATATGATTATTTTATCGCTTTAAGGTTTGAATTATGTTCTTGTCTCGTATTGTTTACTCCGTCACAAAGCACGGGTTCCCTACTATACACCTAATATATCAACGTACGAAGAGCGATTGGGTATAAACAATATATTTTATACGTAACATATAACATGTAGAAAAAAAATATCTGCGGCAACGCGCGGGCATTCCCACTAGTACATTATAAAGAGCCAGAGATGGTTAAGATGGTAATTTTCATATTGGTACAACTTTTCAAGTATCGCCTACAACAAAATAAAGCTTCTTTACGAAGGGTATATTTGTCCGTTCAAGCAAAGTTAAGATGCCTATAGGGATATTTAGGTAATTTAACCTATCCCTTTATTCACAAACTAGACATTTACTCAGTCATCTGGTGTGTACCAGAAATGTGTCACTTAGATCTGGTCCACTTCAGAAGCCGTTGCTTAGAACCCGGTTCGGATTTCAAAAGCCCGAAGGATCTGTCTCACTACTGGTTTCCTCGCTTGGATCTAGCTCGGGACTACCAGAAGCTGATTATACCGTTAGTTATGTATTAAGTTATAGTTGATTTTTAAGTTAATTAAATTAATCATCATTCAAACCTGTCACAAAGATAAACAAATAAAGATTAGAAGAAGAGGACACCACAAATAACTAAAAATAAACTACTAATACTGAAAATAAAAGTCTACAAATCGAAATGGGTTCGTAATGATAGAAAGATACAACCATAAGACAATATCAACACAAGAACATGGCTGCTCATAGACAAGTTATCCACCTCCAAGTGATATGTAGCTCTCTTGATCCTCACGACCCTTACTACTTATTGCATAACTACTCTAAGATCCTCTTCTTGGCCAAGCCGATCAAGCTAGGATGAGGCCTAACCATTGAGGGATGTTAGGAGGGCTAGAAGGCCTCCTACAAGACCCTAAGATCTCTGGAAGAAGCTTGGAGTTCGGCCCCAAGAGAGCACAAGAAGGGATGAACAAATGGTGGGGGTTAGCTTGCTATTTATAGACCTCCCAAGGGTAGCACGGGCATGCCAAGAGTTGGCACGGGCGTGCACATCAGTAAAATGTCAGATTTTGTCGTTTCAAGCCTTGGGGAACACGTTTCAGTTAAGCATGGGCGTGCCAAGTGATGTGGCATGGGCGTGTGATGTGTTGTGAAACACACTTTGTTAATATGCTAATTTTGTATATATTTTAGTGTTTAACCGGTACATTTTAAATACACTTTATTTAAATATCAATTATAATTTAAATACTTCAATAATGTTATAAATATGCTGAAAGATTAATAAGAAATAAGTAAAACGATTGACTAATAATACTAAATATAATAATATAAATTCGCAAATTGGAAAGTCAAAATTATGTTTGTGGTTGCATTTAATAGTTAAATGATGTCTAAAATCCTACATGAAAATAAAATAATAATGCATGAACTAATTAATTGAAAAAACTGGTGTTGTCACATATTGCAAGTAGAGGTGCTTAATGGACCTTGAATGGATCGAGAAAAAATAAAAGAAGTTAGAATGGTGGGCTGTTTGTTGGGCTAGGTCATCGCAAGAAAACAAAATATTACAACAATAAAAGAGGCAGACGACAATGATGAAAAGGGATCTTCGGGACGCACGCAAGGAGTTGGACGGCTGTATTGGGAGTTGATTGAAGGTAGTAGCCTTTGGCTGCTGGAGGATCGCACAAAGAGAAAAGAAGAAGCCGCAGTGAACGAGATGCACGGCTAAATATCTTTGTAATCACCTACAGGTGTACGGTTTATTTGTGAAACTCTAACTCTTGTTTGGTTTGGTTTATGGATTGTCTTTTAATTGTTTGAAAGATATTTGTGGTTTGAGCTATTTAAACAAGTCACGTTTGTGCAATTGTTATCTTTTAGTCATTCGCATTCGGTTTTCTTGCATCGTGAGCAGTTTTGATTAACGGGAGGGTAGTTGTTATTCGTGGGTTGGTAATTAAATTGTACGAGTTATTATTAAAAAACTTGTGTTTGATTATCACTTAACTTAAACCGTTCAACAAAACTATGTCTATGTGGTATCCAATCATCTAACCAAGGGTAGGGTGAATCATTGAACCGGAAACCTGGAGGGGGTTACTTCTTTAATATTATCGTTTACAACTTATAAAATTTGTTTTCTTAAAACTCAAAACAACCTACAACTCAGTTAGATTTAATTTTTTTTAGTTTAAATAATCAAACAAAAGGTGCAATACTAACCAGTTGCTCCTCGTGGATTCGATACCTGACTTACCCTAGCTACCTAGGTTATTTAGTTTTTTGCATGACCCTAACGACAGGTCATCAAATGGCGCCGTTGCCGGGGAGCTAGTGCGCTTAGTATTGTAGGTTTTGTTAGATTTATCTTTGCTTACTTTCAAAAAAAAAAAAAAAGAATTAGTTTTTTTTATTTGGTTTATTCTATTTGTTCGTTTTTACGTTGGTATTTTAGTTTGTTTCTGCAGGAAGTGAAGTCTTGGGATCATGGATGGATCTTATCAATCATGCACATGTTGCTGGAAAATTCACATATATGAGGATTGCCCAGTGTTTTGGAAAGATCCAAAGTGTTTTGGCAGCAGCAGTAGCAGTAGCAGTAGCAGTAGCAGTAGTAGTAGTTAGGGGTGTTCAGAATTCGATTCGGATTCGAAAAATTCAAAATTCGACTTAGTTCGATTCGATTACCAAGAATTCGATTCGATTATTAAGAATTCGAATTCGATTCAATTCGAATTCGAGTCCAGTAAATCGAATATGAATAGAATACGAATTTATGATTTTAAATTCGATTCGATTCGAAATTCGAATAAAAACTATACACCTATATTTTTTAAATATATATACACATATATACATTATTATATACACAAATATACATATTCAAAAATAACTTTTAAATTTTGGTCAAACTATAAGAACCCATAGTCTCTACAACTTTTACCATAACCATATTTTACATATTTACCTTATACATTACAAAACTCTAACGGACTATACACTCTACTATTTTAACTATTCTCGTATTTGACATATTGTTGTTTATCAATTTTGTAGATTAGTATTTTATATGTTAAAAATAACGAGTTTGTGTTAGTTTTAAAACTAAAAGTAAAAAATTTCTTATTTATGCTGAATTTGAAGTAAATCGAATTTATTCGAATTCGAGTTTCTTATTCGAATCGAATACGAATCGAATAAATTGAATTTTAAGCGAATACGAATCGAATACGAATTCAGGTAAAAATATAAAAAAATTCGAGAAATTCGATTCGAATAATTCGAAAATTCGTTATTCGATTCGTTGAACACCCCTAGTAGTCGTAGGTAATGGTGGTGGTTGTCACACCCTCAAATTCCACGTGCGGGGTTTTACTCTGAGTCGCGTGACACACCCGGATCTAAGTTAACGCTAACAATAAACGACAACAATATGTAAAATACGTAAACCAAACCATCAAGTTTCCAATTACATAAAACCAGTAGCGGAAGCTTAAGTATGTTTACAATCCCAAAATAAGATAAACGTAGTCTGAAATTATTTGAAAACATGCACTAGAAACTCGAGACGCCATGCAAGACCCGTGGCCTAGTCCATGTGCTGCTACCTTAGCGACCTGAGAAAACATGCAAAAAATGTCAACATATAATGCTGTAGAGTTCACAGGTTTTTATAAAACGTTTCCTTAAGTTTGCAAAGAACAATCCCGTCAATACTATGGCACGTGTACGCTAGCTAGGCGTATGCTCTGCTACTACTACGACTGGAAAACCATTACTGAACACGAATACATGAATACAAGAATACACCCGCCCGAATAATGAATACGTAGGTCGAGACAATATGCACCTGTCCGACCACCAGTCAACCCAGAGTGGGGTAGGTCACGCCTAATAGATCTATCCACATTTTCCCCGTTGTGCTACCGCACACATTCATGGTTTCCCCCGGGACTTAAACAAATCGTATAGTAACCAAAAGACGACCATAGTATGACAAAAGTTTATGAATACGAGTACGTGGGCTGTGAAACTCACCTTAGGTTGCGTCTCTGGAAAACAGTTAAACCAATGTTATGACAGTCGCTAATACCGGCGACCTATCATAAGATACGTATAAGTATCCGGGACTAATAACTCGTAGCTTAACGCGTCCCTAAACTTCCAGACCATAACCAAGTACGTTTGAAAACATGTTTGAACGTTAACCTGACCACACAAGACAAGACAAGACCTGACATCTCATTGGTGACCCGAAATCCCACGTGTTAGCCAAATACAAGTAATCAAGCAATCATATGTAATTATGCACTTAATACGCATAATGGTTCACCAAGTCTAACATACAGCTCACATAGTGCATATACGAGTCCGAACACGTGTTATCAGGTTTCTAGACATGTCACGGGGTTCCCAATATGTTTCTAAGTGTCAAAACATGTTCCGGGGTCCCAAAATACACTTACAGCAGCAAAATACACAACTAGGCATCAAAACACACAACTAGGTATCAAACAGGCTACTAGCAAAGCTAGTAGCTACATTGAGGGACGATTAGGCCTTATTACATGCGACTAGCATTGGACTGGCGACTAGCAATGCTAGTTGCCCCTGCGTCCTGCTGCCACTTTTCACGCGTTTAACCCTCCAAATCAGATCCGAAACATGTAAAAACACCCAACATCAATCCAAAACCATCAAGCAACATATCCTAAATGAAAACCCCCAATTTATCATCAGTCTAACACCCTAATTGCAAGCATTTACCAAAATGGAATAATATTATTAAACATCACATCAAAGCATGCATAACTTACCCTAAATGGCTATTAATCAGATTTCATCAAATAATCACGTTGCAAGTCATCATCATACAGTTACTACATCATTCTAGCATAAACCCTAACATCATACAATCATCAAATGACCCCATAACATCCTAAATCCTCCTAATGCATTCAAACGGGTCCAAACGCATATTACCATCAAAACATATTAAACAACCTTCAAAATCTTAGATAGTCATCCTAACAACTTATCCATATCAGCAAAACATCAATTACACAAGAATCCCCATACGAAGCTAGCGAATTAAGGCAGCACCCAACGGAACTTTAGTCTTTTTATTCTATTAGTAGCTTTTAATCATCAAAAACCGTTCTTTGCATAAAAACTTCACATAGAACCCATATAAAGGAATAGACTTGTTTTAAAACTGTTTTCAAAGGTTTCCAAAGACATAAACTTTATAAAATCAGGTCTGGACCTTTAGGGATCAAAATAACGTTATTGCAAAAGCTTAAGATGGATTACACACCTTAGATTTTGCTAGAATGATGTTTAGAGCTTGGATATGGTAGGTTTTAGAGCAAAAAATGGGTTCCAGAGGTTGAATATATTGTGAGAGAGGTTTGGGGCGAGTTACGGTTGCACAAATGATGTTTAGCAACTCAAATATGGTATGTATAGCTGCTGCTAGTCGCCTGACACTCAGGGGGCGACTAGCAATGGTAAAAGGCGACTAGCATGCTGACGCACACTACTAGCAAGCTATCTAACATGCTGATGCACACTACTAGCAAGCTATCTAACATGTTAATACATAATTTCACGCATTCACATATCGGCACATAATTTCACGCATTCACATATCGCCACGCTATGCACTGATCGTAAAACATTTATTATCCGATAACTAGCACGTTTACGTTAAGCCACCAATTCCCGGGACTCGAGACTCGTGTGTGTGCATTAAATCCGACGATCCTACAAATCACCAATCCTTGTACACTTGGTTATGGACCAACCCCCGATGATCCCTTGGATCATCGTAACGACTCCTGATGGTTCCCAGAACCATCGAAATGACTCAACTGACCCAGTTAAGTATAATGTATGCATGACTCGCTAAGGTAGACTTACTAGTTTGATAAAAGTTACTAACCTGAGTTTGCCGAGTGTCACAGTAGTAGTAGTGATAGCGGTAGTAGTGATAGATGTAGTAGTGGTTGCGGTACTAGTAGTAGCAACAGTAGTAGTAGTAGCAGTGGTAACAATGGTAGTAGTAGTACTAGTAGTAGTAGCAGCAGTTGTAGTAACAGTAGCACTAGTAGGAGCAGTAGCAGTAGTAATAGCAGCAACAGTAGTAGCAGCAGTAATAGTAGTAGTAACGGTAATAATAATAATAATAATAATAATAATAATAATAATAATAATAATAATAATAATAATAATAATAATAATAATTGATTATGACCTCACAATATAACCTTCTTAATTAAAAGTATTCTGAGCTAGGGTTTTCAATTTAAGGGTAGCCTTTAGTAAGCCATAGCAAGGCGTAATATTTCTACTTCCAGAGAATATTACCATATAAACTTATAGTGTTTACTTTTAGTGTGCTTACCCAAATAAAACCCAGTAAAATTGATGGATAACAAAATTAATAACATAACGACACTGTATCGAATATTGATATCGAATATTGATGTCAGTATCAGTAATATCTCATAATTATTATTTTTTTTTCTTTGGTATGTTACAATTTTTTATTTTAAAGAATGCATAAACTATGTTAGTCTCAAGACTCAAGAGACAAACTCACGTAATTTGCACACGCGATAACTTTTCTATTAAACATGATTCAATATTAGCTTGAAACTGAGAATAAGATTCCACGTATTTTTTCGTGGTTCTTAGAATCATAAAATTCTTAATTATAGTATTGGTCCTATTGGACCTCTACCATTTATTGGTAGTTTCGCATGTGATTACAGTTGCAGGATTCTTAAATATTAGGGGGATGGTATGCTACTCCTAGGGCACGGGTATCTCATTACCCCCACGGTAACACTGTCGTTGGTGACACGGGTAGTGAGGCCGTGGAGTAATTAATCCTGGTATTTCCCAACCGATGAAGTTTGTTGTTGGTTCTTGTGCCAACGGTCATAATGCCCATTGACAGGCAAAATTAAAAAAAAATATTCCTAAGTAACTATATATCTTGTGAAAATCCTCTTGAGTTGAGAAAATCTTATGTAACAACATTTTTTTTTCTGATTTTTTAGAATAGCTTGTATATTTAATTTTATTAGTTTTGGCAAAAATAAAAATATAAAAAGTGTCGAATAGATTTTTTAAAAAAATTAAGCAAACATAACATGATACATATGTAACAATGCAGACGTATGACAAAAAATGAGTTTGTGTAACGTATGTGTAACAAACAATCTACTTAGCGCATTTTTTTTGCCCAAACTAATAAATTTAAATATAAAAGCTATTATGAAAAAATCAGGAAAAAAATGTTGTAACATAGGCGAGTGGGTAAGAGGAGGCGATTGGCTTACAGGACACGAGTGTATAGGGCGAGTAGGTTATAACCTAATCGCCTGGTTTAGTACACGATTGGCTAAGCCAGTGGTGTATGGCCAAACCTACTCGCCCCTTCATATTTATCAAAATACTCATAAATTCAAAAACAAGCTAAATACAACCAAAACAATGTCTAAATAGCTATACTAGGCTAGAGACATCAAAACAGACCTCTACTAACAGGTAAGCTTTCTTGTAGTGTAATATGGACTTTCAAATTGGAGCCATGTTTTTGTAAACTATTTGTTGAGTGCAGCAAAGCAAAAAAAAAGTTGAATTTAAATCTCATCCCGATACAATTAGGGGTGGGGCAAAATGTATCCCATCTTGTTATTTGTCATACCACACCCTCTAAAACTCATTTTAAAAGTTATCCAATTTTCCCAATATAAAGGTTAATTTCTTTTAAAACATTTTTTTTCTACTGCCTATCAAATTCTACCCCAATATTTACAAACCTAAAATTATATTATCTTAAATCACATATTTTTTAAATTCATTTATACTGATAAACTACTTGTTTTCGTAAACTACTTGTTTTCGTAAAGTGCATTATAAAAAACACCTTTTGAAACTTATAAAGCAATTATTTATCGGTAATTGCCGTTAAAAAATAGTTATAGTAATCAGGATATACATCATAAAATAAAGAGTGCACAATACGTAATTTTATTTTTATGATAAGTATACTTTGAATGCCTCAAAGTATCGCATGCTCAAGATTTCTTGGCTGTCCTTCCTATTGATGGACTTGGGCAACACATGTCAGCTGTTGAATATCGGGCTATCCTCAAATACAGGCTCATGATTCCCATCTTTCCGGTTGATGAGCCGTGTCCGGTGTGCAAAAAGGCATGTTTAGATAAGTTTAGAGAACATGCCCTTCACTGTAAAGAGCTGCCCGGATTTAAATACAGACATGACCTGGTCAGTGATGTTTTATGGGACGTCTTACGAAGGGCAGGGATTTCGGCTAGGAAAGAAGCCCCGGTTAACTTTTTGACAGACCCCCTGGAAGGGCGGTCCACCCTAAGGCCAGCGGATGTCCTCGTGTTCGGGTGGGCACAAGGTAAACATGCGTGCGTTGATCTTACAGGGGTGTCTTCGTTGGTTGGACTGCGGGATTCTGGGTTTGTGGCAGGGCAAGCAGTCTTGAAAGCAGAATCCAATAAATTTGCCAAACATGAAGTTGCCTGTCTGGAGAACCAACACGTCTTTGTGCCCTTTGCCTTTGACACGTTTGGAGGTCTAGCGCCCGAAGCAATTCGGTTCTTGGAAAGAGTACAAAAGGTGGTGCAGAGTAACTCCCCAGCGACCAAGGACTCACGTTTTATTTTTTAATAGAGTTGGTTTTGCTATTCAAAAGGGGTAGCGGTGCAACTTGTAGCCCGTTTACCCGTCACTCACTTGTAAATTTTGTTGGTTTTTAATATGAAGATTAGGCGGTGAAAAAAAAAATATCAACATATCATGATAATTGTAGTTTTATTTTTAAGGATATCGTTTGAGACTTGGCAACAAAGCTTTTAATTTGGATGATATCACTATATATTTAAAGATTATTAATTGGGAACTTAAAAAAAAAACTATTTAATTAAAAAGTAATAATCTATTTTTCTACAAGAAATTAAAGTTGGAAGGTTATTTCGAGTTTAAAAAAAATTTGAAAATATTTTATAAGATGGGAAGAGATAACGTACAAAGCGTCTTAACGTAAGAAGCTTTCTGAGCCATTGGATTTAGGTGGTGGCAAGATGGTAATTAACAAACCTAATCATACTTCAGTTAATCTAACCAGGGGTAAATTAGGGAAAAAATGTTTTAATTTTGAGAGATCGTAACAACAGAGATTCAAAACAATCGTTCGAAACGTAAAATTAAACAAAATTTTTTCAACGATTAAAAATTATTTCAAACTGATAAATGTTCAGAATCATCACACAATCAAAAACATTGAATTGAATCAAATGACAGAAAGTATTTGCAGAAAAATAAAAAAACAGAGCATTACAATAGAATTTTTAAAATCAGTATAATCCTATTAAAAAAACACAATCAACGAATATAATATTCACATAAACATACGATTTTAATAAATATAATTAGAATTAAAAGAAAAAATTTGGATTTGAAAAAGTTCCAGATTATGAATAATCATAGAACTGTCAACTCTGTATGTTTAAACACACCTTATAATTCTATTAGATTATAAGGTGCGTTTAAAAACGGTAGTAACTAGTTAACAAAGACAGACAACAGACGCACCCACTGTAATGTTTGGACGCACTCTTATAAATTCAGATGCACTCACTGTAATGTTTGGACGCACTTGTATGAAAAAAAAATACAGATTATTATTAATTTATTATTCGTACAAGTAATGATTAAAAAAATGCAAGTTGCATATCTTATTAATTGTAGAAAATAATCTGTGAAATTTTACTTGATTATTTTAATGGTAAAAAACTAAAAAATCTTACTGTCTAATAACTATGATTTGATTGGTAATAAATTTAGTTAAATCTTGAAATTTAATATTCAACTACCACCTAATTAACTTTCTATTTTAGTCTATAAAAACACTATCATCAAACATACTGATTCAATTAAAAACACAAAAACAAAATGGCTGAAAACCACATAGATGCAATAAACAACATGCAGGTCAAAACTGTGGTTATGGTTGACTGCATTTCAGAGGTAAGGGATGACCTCAACTCATTTTGTGTAGTTCTGGGTGCACAAAATGAGGTTTAGAGGCAGTATATGAAGAACCTGGACCTCATAGAGAAGTGATGAAGGAGGAGAAGACACCATTCACAGATGCAGCTATTGAGCAACTACATACTCAGGCATCTTTTGACAACCTCATATGTCAGAGTGTTGTGGATTGAACCCCCCTCCCCCTATAATAGACTCATGAGGAGTAAGTATGAACCACCCAGAGTGTTGTGGATTGAACCCTCCTAACTGTTGTGGATGAACGGGGTATTGTGACGAAGCAGCCCCTGTAAATTTGCCACTCCCATCATCATCATCATCATCATCATCATCATCATCCTCATCATCATCATCTAGCAATCTTGCTAAATCATCATAGTCTATATTCTTATCATCCGTGGGAGGGTCTGGATTTCTTGAAAAAGGCCCTGTTTCGTCATTATTGACACATCTATGCTGCATGCGCCCTGGAACCCTTTGTGGTCGGCTTTTGTCAGCCTGGAAACCGACCGGGTGATTTTGTAGATGCGAAGAATAATTCAAACGATCTCCTTCGCGAATTGAAGACACATTGCGTTGGCAGTGTTTTTAATCTCTCCAAATTGTGTAGGAGTTCTTGCCATAAACGAGCCGCTTAACTATGAATCTCAGTGTACCCTTCCAGCTGCATTAATATTAAAATAACAAATATTTAAATAATATTTTGCATTATATACTAATTCATAATTATTAAAGTAATATACAAACCAGTAGTTGGCTAATCGACCGATCATCTCGGAACCCGGTTTGTGGTATCGGCTTATTCATCGGGTTGGTGACGGCTTATTATTATTATTATTATTATTATTATTATTATTATTATTATTATTATTAGGAGGAGGAGGAGGAGGAGTATTAGTATGCTTCAAGCTCGCTTCGAGTGTTCACGGACTTGGTTGTTCTTGGCTCGACCAAAGTTGCTCGTTTACGCTCCAACGTCAACAAGAACACCTACCAAATATAAACTAAAAATAGATAAATACTAAAAAGGACACAAAACAAATAAAAATCTATAAATACCTAAAATAAATAAAATAGACCAGTACAAACCTAAAACTAATAAAAGTACTATCTAAACGACTTGAAAACTATACAAACTTTACACTGGAAATAGATGTATTTTACAATACATCAAATATCCCTACACTTATCTCTTTTTCTTCCCTGAAAAAGAATTGTGCTATGGAATCACAGTCAGGCTTACATCCGGTTTCAAAACATAGGTTACTTAATTTATAATCTACTAACGTGTTGATTGCGATTTCAGGTATACTGATCCTCTTAAACCCAAACCGGTTTCCAAGCCCCTTTTTATTTATGAAAAGTTCATGTTGATTAGTCTATCTAGGGTCTCACTCCAAGGAAGCCACAGTTCCTCCTAATCCCGCCTCAAGCTTATGAAACTAAAGGAACGACCAATTGACCGTTTCCCAACCGTCTTATGTAAAAAGCCAAGAGAATTTAAAATCACTTTTTTTTTTCGACGTACTTAATCAGAGGGTGTGACCAATCCAAGTCGCTATCCCAGTGGCTAGGCACCATAAGCTTCAGCATTGTTTTTTCATCTCAGCATACTTAACTCAGAGGGTGTGACCAATCCAAGTCGCTATCCCAGTGGCCAGGCACCTTAAGCTTCAGCATTTTTGCTTTGATTTCTAATTTTTTTAAGTGATTAGAAATTCTAACGGTTTTCTACTTATAACGGTGCTTCTTATACTATTTTTGGCGGTTTCGGTCTCCCGTTTCTCCTAGATGAGAACCCACAAAATAGCCTAACATAATTAATTTATTACTTTTCAAAGGAAACCTTTCTACCAGCCGAGCCTACCCACATATCCCAAATCAGACACGTTTTCAATCAATTTTAATCTCTTATTATACATACTATTTGAAAACCGGAGACCTAACTTTACCTATCATCTTCCATATTTTATATAATGCAAACTTCAAAATCAGGGACATTTTCTCAATTTTTCGATTTTTTTTTGACTCAAACGACTTTATATATAAACTAAACGACAGTTTTCCATCCCCACACTTAAACTCTACATTGCCCTCAATGTAGGAATAAAAAACGACTCAAAACAAAATAAAAAAAAATCCGAATACAAAAATAAAAAAAAACGAGGGCAAATTAGAAAGGACTTAGCTGGTTTATTAACGCGTAAGCTCAAAAAACTCTAGTCCAATCCAGCTCGATCGTATAGCATTTCATTCGTGATCGGCTCTGACAAAATGATAAACTCTCGGGTTTGCCTTGATAAATGATAACAGGTTCGGAATCACCCGAATGGAGATTGAGTACGGGTGGTGCAATCCAAACCTGCGCAAAACGAAACAAACAAAACCCGAGCATTATACCGAACCACAAAAAAAAAAAAACTCAAATTACTAACTTAGACTCATAATATAACAACAAACAAGAAGACGTACATGCTTGGCAAAATGGCGGTGAATGGTGGTAGAACCAAATGGGTAGAAAGAAAAAAAAATATGGTTCTCGCTCAACGTGAAGGACACTGGTGATCACAACACGCGTTGCAAGCGAAAAAAAAAATATATAACTTTCCGGGGTAATAGCTGGTCACATGAGGCGAACAGGTCAGCCCAGACTCCTCACATTACGTGAAAAGTCTTTTTTCACAGAAAGTTAATTAATTTTTTTTTAAGAAAAATTCTTTTTTATTACCCAAACCTCTACCAAAAATCCCACTCATAAAATATATATAAAGATAATACATGGGATCTGCTCATGGTGAAATTTTCTTTATCCAAGCAAACACGCAAACCTGTAAACAGACTCAAAGACACAAAAACAAAGATAAAATAGAAAGATAAAAACCTATGAAGCACTACCGAAGGATGGACCACAAATAAATAAATGAAAAGGTAGAAAAAAAATTAAATAAGTATAAATAAAAATTTACATACTCTACAGAGCCTCCCCACACTTAAACTTTATCAGGGGGCTTCTCTTTTATCTGGATTTGATCTAACCCGTTTAATTCCACCCGACTCTTATTAACAATTGATATTTATTAGTTGGAGTGAAAAATAATTTAAGAATTTTTAACGGGTCAAACCACCAGAATTTAAACTTACATGGAATGAACCGGATACGTGGCATATAGTAAGAAGACTGATCGTGCTTGACTTTCACTGGCTTCTTCTTCTCCAACTCACACCAGTCTTTGATCCTCTTCCGGCTTCGATCCTTTCTTTTTCTCTTCCTTGCCCTCTCCCGTGGTGTTGTTGATTTTGAAGTTCCATCTATTACCACGGGCCAGCTATGGTGCGCTTCTTCTACCACCATTTCCATGGGATGATCCCCACACTTACTTCTTTCATCTGGTGCAGGTGCAGTCATGTCTGTCAATTCACCTTCGAGTAGGTTTCTAACACGGGCCAGCTAACAGGTTTCTAACACAGGATGCTAACAAAACAGGCACGCTAGGGGTGACTCACTCTCGTGCAGACCACGGTCCCGAAATTCCTCGTTTACGCTCGACCAAAATTCCTCGTTTACGCTCCAACGTCCATGAACACCTCCTCTCGAGTGTTGGTGTCTCGATTAAAATTCTTTCGTTTTGAGCTCATTTTCTCCAAACACCTATAAAATAATAAAATACATAGATACATAATAAAAACGACACAAAACGACTAAAAACTTGACCAAATAATATACAAAATACATAGGAAATTAGATGTGTTTTACAACACATCAACCCCCTCTCCGCCATTTCCTTCAAACAACATCGCATAATGATGTTGTGGTTGAGCCCATAGAAGTGCATTGTTGCGAGGACCAGGGGTTTCATGTCATAATACTCACTCCTACTCATCAAAAGCGTATGATCGTCTCTCCTAGTCATTGCTGAATAGGCATAAACCGCTACTTCAAGTTGCGGTTTCACCATCTGTAGAAATGCATCTATGACACCCCCAATTGCACAAATTTTTGTAAGTGTAGCGCTATTTTGGAAAAAAACTCTAGCCTTATAAATGAAAAATGGTTTTATTCACTCATGTGTATGTTTCTTTCCTTATTTATTATGGTGCATACTCTTAACAATAAATTAATAAATAACTAAATATTATTGGTCATTTCACATATATTTGATAGTGAAAGGCTAGTTTTTGAGTACAAAATTCAGGAACCTATCTACAAAGCACCTAAAAAATCTCTGGCATCTGAGCTTTGCCTCCCTTTCGTTTCCATCACCTGCAACTCAAATCTGTTGAACATGAAGCTTTGATCAATAGTTTTGTTGTGCATCACTGAGCAACTTATATTATTTGAAAAAAAAACAGAAAACCCTAGAACTAGTATCATGTACCCACACCCACCTCCACCTCCACCTCCAGCACTCACCACCCAACTAGGTCACTTCTCCTAAGTTCAGTCCCATACTACGTGAATGATCCAATGATTCGTCGAGACTTGATGGTGTTCGGAGAGATTAGAACCGTAGAATTGGAGAAGCTGAGAGACGGGTTTGTTACCGTCCATTTTTACGATCTCCGGCAAGCGACGGAAGCGCTGCACTGCATACAAGAACAACACGTACAACAACAGTGTCGTGTAATGGAACATTCACTCACCATGTCATCTTATGGTCCGTACCATTACGCGTCGTCATCTCTTCTCCCTCCGCCTCCGGCATCTGGTCTAATCGGCGGCAGCGCTGTATGGGCGCAGTACACCTTCCCCGAAGGCAACCACCTAGCGACCCTCGTTGTTTTTCACCTCAACTCCGATAACGTGAAAGAAATATTTGAAACATTTGGTAATCAATAATTTGTTACTCAACAAGTTTTAATATATATTTATATATTCTTCACAACTTGCATTTTTATCTGATAATATAGTTTTTTTTGTGAGTTATGATCCCATTGATGACCTTGGTACCATACCGGTACCAAAAATAGCAAAAGTGATAATGGGAAAACCAATTGGCCAATACTGAATATTGTACTGAAATTGCATTGCAGATTTGGTACAGGTATGGTATCAATATTGGGATTTCGTAGTTGCCTTAGCTTTTTTTTAAACTATAAAAGCGTTATTTTTTTGTCTTACGTATAAATATTTAAACTATAAATTTTAATTTTTAAAATGCCAAAAACTTTCGTAATTTTTGATATGTGTGTGGGAGGGACACTGCATTTTCTTTAATTGATTCTTGTAGCTGTGAACTTTCCATTTCATATGAAAATTGGCGGTTGTTTGGTTATGTATCATTATGAAAATAGTATATATCTATTGAAGCACACTCGGTCAAAACCGACGATAGCAATGGGTCGGGTTTGGGACGGGTTTAGGTAATCCTAACCCATACCCGATTAGGTATGCTTGTCTCAAAACCCGTCGGGTTTGTGTCGGGTAAATTACCCATCGGGTATCGGGTATACCCGCCGGGTTTCGGGTAAACCCATTAATTTTTAAACTTACTCATTGAGTATATCCGACCAAAAACCCGACTGACATCTATTAGGTAACTATTAACCAATTACATTTACCATTATTAAATATATATGTAAATGATTACAATGTATAAAATATAAAATACTTAAAATCAAATAAAAATAATCAAAGACATAGATAACAAATAGTATACACTAATTTTTTGGAATTTTAGCACAAGATGATAATGTAGATGGACAATTAGATATATTATGCATACATATTTAAAAAAGATATATTAGAAGTTATATTGGGTATCTAATCGGTAAACGGTATACTTTATCGAGTAATCGGGTCGGGTAAATGGGTATATCATCAAATCCCAACCCGTCCCAAACCGCGAAAAAAATAAAAATTAATCCCATACCCGGACCCATACCCGATTACCCGACCCAACCAGTCCAAAATGTGTTGGATTTCGGGTTTACCCATCGGGTTCGGGTTTGATTGCCATCCCTAAAACCGAGTCTCCCACCAAATCTGAATGAATATTAAAATAATGTTTGTTGTAACTGAAATTTATTAGTCAATATTCTGCACTCATTTCACTCGTTAATTGTAGCTATTAGTTCCTAGTCTTTAGCTCTTTATTTTGTATATATGTAATTCCTCTATTCAATGGAAAATCACAAGTTTGATACTTTTATATGGTATAGCAAGGTTTTGCAAAACCTAATCCTTTTCACCCACAAATGGCCGACAATATCATCTCCACCACCACCATACCTGCTGCCGCTACCACTACCCCCACTATCACTATGGTAAACTTTCATTCTTCCCTCAAACTCACTTCTACCAATTATCTTAGTTGGAAAACTCAACTAGAAGCTATACTTCAAGGCTTGGATCTCTACAAATTTGTAGATGATTCTCACCTTGCTCCCTCCCCCACTGTCAACACCGATGGCCCCACCACCCCTCATGTCGGTTACCATGCTTGGTATCGCCAAGATCGCCTGCTGTTCGGAAGCAATTGTTGGCAGCCTTTCTGCTGAAATCGTACCCTCTCCCAATGCCAAAACATCCTTGATGCTTGCAAAATTCTTTGCATCCACCTATGCCTCTCCATCCCGAGGTCACAATAAAACACAACTTAACCACAGACTTAAAATAATCCATTAAAACTCCTGACCAATCCATCACAAACTTTATGCAAACTATCAAAATACTTGTTGAAGGAATTGGCTATCCTTGGCAAACCGATGGACCCAGAGGATGTCACTGATATCGTCCTTCAAGGACTAGATTCCAACACCTACAAACCCGTGATTGAATCCGTCCACGCTCGTGATACTCCCATCTCCTTTCATGAACTCCACGGAAAACTTATTAACCATGAACTCTCCCTCTCACAAAGTCCACTCGACTCCGCTTCTATTCACCAATCGGCTTCCGCCTTTGCAGCCCATACCCGTCCCTCTTCCAAACCTGGTCTTCATGACCACCTAGCAATGCTCCTGGCTAACTTCTCACTCCATCTTCCGCCTCTGCCTACACCCATTCCTTGGAAAATGCCAATGGTGTTTTACAAGGGTCACTCACTCACTTCTTGCCCATCTTTCAAGACAAGCCACCCCAAATAACCCTCCCAACCTATAACCGAAGCCAAACCCAACAAAAACCCCAAGCACACATGATGGCTACTCACCCAACAGTGGACTCCGATTTATCATGGTTAAAGGACAGTGGGTGCTTCTCACCACATCACAAATGATCTCAATGCACTCTCCATGCATAGACCATATGACGTTACTGAGGAACTTAATCATCGGTGATGGTTCGTCTCTCAAAATTACTCATGTTGGCACTATGGTGCTTTATTTTTCTAATACTCCCATCATTCTTAAAAATGTTCTTTGTGTTCCTTCTATATCTCGAAACATTATCTCTATCTCTCGATTATGTCTTGATAACAACATATTAATCCTATTTTTTTCCTCTTATTTTGTCATTAAGGATTTTCCCACTCGCCGAACAATTCTTCGGGAACCACTAGCCATGGTCTATACGAGCTCTCTTCCACCAAGTCTCCACAACTTTTTCACTTGCAAACCATCAAGAAGTCTTCATGGCATCATCGCCTCGGACATCCCCATTCAAGAGTTTTACATTATTTTAGCATCCTCTGTCCCTTTTATTTCTAGCAAAGCATGAAACTTGCAATTCTTGTTGCATTAATAAAAGTCACAAATTACCTTTTCACTCATCTTCTTTGCATTCTACTTCTCCTCTAGAACTATTGTTTTTCCGATGTATGGTCATCTCCGCTTACATCTTTCGATGGCTACAAATTACACTACATTATTTTGTTGACCATTTCACAAAATATATTTGGATTTACCCATTAAAATACAAATCGGACTCTCTTAACACATTCATTCGTTTTCAAAAACTTGTTGAAAACTATTTCAAAACCAAAATAAATAACAATTATTTTCGGACAATGGTGGAGAATATATCAACTCTCCTCTCATTTTGCTTCTTGTGGCATCTCTCATCTCACCTCTCCTCCGCACACACCCGAACAACAATGGTTACGCCAAACGACGCCATCACCACATTGTCGAAACTGGCCTATCATTGTTATCCCATGCCAAAATGCCTCTCAAATTTTGGCCTTTTGCCTTTACCACCGCCACTTACCTCATAAACAGATTACCCACCACACCACTCTAAACAATGATTCCCCCCTACTTTCGACTCTTTCACACTACTCCCAACTATGAAAAACTTCATGGTTTCGGTTGCCTATCCTACCCTTGGTTACGCCCATACTCGAACACAAACTCGAGTCTCGGTCTAACCATGCATATTTATAGGTTACTCATTCTCCCCAAAGTGCTTTTCACCTCTTGACCCGCTCACAAATCGAATCTAACACATCTCCTCATGTCCACTTCATTGACCATATTTCCCTTACGAATCTCTCTCACAAACCTCTACCCCCGATCCACCATCACCCGACACTTGGTTACCTCTTACTACTCAATCAATTTCACTTCCCAACCACTCTCCTCCTCCTTCTCCACCTACCACACCCGCCGCAACCACTTCGGCACCTTCTTCCTCCATCCCACCAATCATTACTTACCAAAGAGACCACCTCCCTCCACCACCCCCACCGACCTCCCACCACAGCCCACCGAACCTTCACACACCCACTGACCAAACCACCCCTTCATCCCCTATACATATTTCCTCAGATTCATCTCCCTCCAATATTTCCCAAACCACAGAACCCACTCCCTCTTCACCTCAACCCGCCACCTCTTATCAAACTCGAGCCACTCGTAAACCCAACCCGTAATACCACAACTCCGACTTTGTCCTATACACTCCACTACTCACACTCTTCCCGAACCCACCAACATTACCCAAGCTCTCAAACAACCGCTTTGGCGAGATGCAATGCAAACCGAGTTCGATGCCCCCAACGCAATCAAACTGGTCTCTTGTTCCTCCTGACAATGCCCCTAACGTTGTTGGATGCAAATGGGTCTACCGCACCAAATTCAAACCCGATGGCTCGGTAGATCGCCTAAAAGCACGTCTTGTTGCTAAAGGTTTTCATCAACGTCCCGGTCTAGACTATGTTGAAACCTTTAGTCCCGTAGTAAAACCGCCACTTTACGCCTCATTCTTGCTATACCACTTCATATAATTGGCCTCTACGCCAACTTGACATAAACAATGCCTTCCTCCAAGGCACCTTAACCGAATCGGTTTACATGTCTCAACCACCCGCTTCGTGGACCCTTCCTATCCCACCCACGTTTTGCAAACTTAACAAGGCCATCTATGGCCTTCGTCAAGCTTCTCGTGCTGGTATGACGAACTTAAAACCTACCTTCTATCGGTCCACTTCAAACCTTCTATATCCGATCCCTCTCTTTTCATCAACAAAGTTACCTTCCCCAATCTTATTCTTGTCTACGTCGATGATATAATTATCACCGGAGCAAATCCATCCCTCATCCAATCTTTCATTCAAACTCTAGCTGCCAGATTCTCCTTAAAAGACCTTGGCAATCTCTCTTACTTCCTTGGCATCGAGGTTATTCCTCACAACCATGGCCTTTTTTCTATCTCAATCTAAATACATCCTTGATATCCTCACCAAAGGCTAACATGAGTAATTGCAAACCGGCACCTACACCGATGTCGGCTTTCCTCTACTATTACTGTCATGGATGGTGAACCCCTACCATCCCCAACCAAATACGGGCTTTTGTAGGTGCACTACAATATTATCTTTAACACGTCCTGACATTTCTTTTACAGTTAATAAACTTTCACAGTTCATGCATAAGCCAACAAATGTTCATTGGGAAGCTCTAAAAAGATTACTAAGGTATCTACATGGCACTCTACATCAGGGCATCTTCTTCAAAAGGAAATCTCCTTTGCAGCTTCACGCTTCACTGATGCAGATTGGGCTGGTGACCGACCGTCCCTTATCGAAGCACTACCGTTTACATTGTTTATCTCGGTCAAAATCCGATTTCATGGAGCTCTAAACGTCAACCAACACTTGCTCGATCATCCACCGAAGCAGAATTTCGTGTTGTGGCTTCCACCACAACCGAAGTCCATGGCTCATCTCCTTATTGGTTGAACTAGGTCTCAAATCCACAGTCACGCCTGCCATCTACTGTGACAACTTAAGTGCAAGCCACTACTCAGCGAATCCAGTCTTTCACTCCCGCATCAAGCACCTTGCACTAGACTTCCACTTCGTACGTGAAAAAGTTCAAGATGGCACCATTCGCGTCACACACATATCAGAAGATGATCAACTTGCGGTCGCTTTAAACTAAACCGCTTCTACGTCAACGGTTCCATTTTTTAACATCCAAGATTGGTCTCCTCTCACGACGATCGTCCATCTTGCGGGGGCATATTGAAGCACACTCGATCAAAACCGAGTATTCCCACCAAATCTGAATGAATCTTCAGATTAAGTTTTGTGGTAACTGTAATTTATTAGTCAATATTCTGTACTCATTTCACTCCTTAATTGTAGCTATTAGTTCCTAGTCTTTAGCTCTTTATTGTGTATATATGTAATTCTCTATTCAATATTTCAATGGAAAATCACAAGTTTGATACTTTTATAATAATTAATATAATAATATAATAATAATTAGGAAGATGTGCCCAGAAGATATAACATTATGTAATTGGAGTTGTATTATTGCTCTTTGTGATGCGATGCTGAAGTGTTTGGATGAATTTGGTTATTTAAGCATGTGAAGGATAAAACAACCAATATTTCATGTAGAAATCTTGACAGTTTACTTTGTCATCTAGATTTATTTCATTATGTACAAAGATCCCATCACAGGAAACACCTCTTCACATTCTTTACAGAAATCTGGTACTCAAACTGGGAGTTCCGAAAACATACCGGTAACGTACTGGTACCGTTATAGTACCGAAAATGAAAACCTCAAAACTGAATGCGGGCAACTACCCAAAGTTTTGCGGTCGATACAAGCAGGGGCGAAGGTTACTTGGGGCCAGGGGTGGCCCTGCCCCCCTGTTTTTTGGCGCGGTAGTGGAAATTTGCGATTTTCGTAGGTAAATTGCGTCCAGGTTGAGTCCGGCCCCCACCGATTTTCCACTACCGATCAAAAAAATTTGAGTCCGGCCCCCCCGCTGATTCCAAAACCAAGCTTCGCCACTGGATACAAGTTCGGTGTGGTACCCGGAAAGGTACTGGTTTGGGTACCTTCTAAACTTCATACCTGGGTTACTTTCGTTGATCCATGGATCCTGATGATGGGTGGGAAGCCTTAGTGTCCCTTATTGCGCAACCTCAATTCGCTTGTGGGCCGGCCACTCTCGAGTCAACGTGGAAACCGCTTAAGAGAATATAGTCTGACCGTTATTGAGTGGCTAGGGGATCCCCTTCTGAAGGGTTGTAATGATCTCTGTCACAACATAAAAAAATCAGCTTCGCAAAAAAAACTTACCTTGATGCATGTATTCGATTATAAATTAATGTTTTCCTTCCTTCTTTGATTGTGATTTTACACAACAGCATTTAAAACTAATATAATTATTGATTTAAAAAAAATGAAGGGAGTGTAAAGGAAGTGAGAGAGCCCCCATCAACAAAAAAGAGCCCTAAGTTTGTTGAGTTTTTACGATAGCAGACACGCATCGGAGGCTCTGATCAACATGAACGGCAAAAAAATTAACGGTAGGACAGTGGATGTCAAGTTTAGTCGTCCCAAAAGACACCATACAAAAATACACTCCAATGGCGAAAGGCAGTTGTTCTTCGAGTAAACAGGGGAAGGTTAAGAGACACATAGAATTCGATCAAGCTTTTTGATCAAGGAAAATGGGGGGTAGTAGTTCGGATACTCGAACTACACTTATGATCAAGAACATTCCAAATAAATACAGGTTCAACCCATACGTTTTTTAATTGTGTCCTTGAACTTTTACATATTAATTTGGAGTTTTGTTTTAATGCAGTAAGGAGCAGATGCTGAAAATGCTTGACGATCACTGCATCTATTGCAACAAGCAGATAACCAAGGATGAGCCACCATCTTCCTATGATTTCGTCCACCTCCCTAATGGGTGTCACTATGCATGTTCCTCATCATTCACTTTACAAAATTTGACAAACAATCATTAAAGAGGCTAACTAATAATATTGTTACATAGCAGGAAAAAGGGCAAAACTTGGGATATGGGTTCGTGAACATGACATCACCGCATGCAGCAATGAGACTATACAATGCGTTTCACCATCCTAAAGTGGGACGTTTTTGAACTCCAAAAAAATATGTGAAGTTTCATACGCCAAATTGCAAGGTCTGGATGCATTGAAGGAGCACTTCAAGGACTCAAGGTTTCTATGCAGACAGAGGAGTATATGCCGGTGGTCTTTGATCCACCACGAGACGGCCATACACCTACTCAGGGTACACTAATCAATGAATGAGCTACATTCAACGTCATACGAGTCGGTTTCTTCGTCTCTACTGGGTCATATTATAATTAATTTGTTGAGATATATTTAAAACCAGTTACCTTAACGTAATGGTTGTTTTAATGTCTGAAGCCCATTATGCCTGGTCTTTTGTGATTTAAATTTGGTTTTTGTGTGAAACAGAACGTAGAAAATGAAAATATGAAATTATTATAAGATATAAGGAAAGATTGGTGGGCACAATATTTTTTACAAAAACCTTGACTTGAATATGCTATATGAATATTTCTCAACGGTGTTTATTGAATGTAAAAGGGACTAGCAATACATAAGATAACTTATTCAAGTGCAACATATATATTAATTAAAGGTTGCTTGATCATACGCGTACTAAGCATGTAAATTAGTATTATCGAAGCACTTCTAGTGATTTTAATTAAGTGCTAAAAATTTATATATAACAAACGTTTTTTTATGATTAAACCTGAACAAATCCTTTTTTAGGTTAAACTTGTTAGTTTCCCTGCAGTTTTGTTTGTTCTGAATGAAAGTATGCGACTGTTTTGTTTTGTGGTTTGGAGGGAAATAAAGAGAGAGAGAGAGGGAAACAACTTGTTCATAAACAAATATGTTCGACAAATACAAATGAGGGTATACAGCCCTATTTATACATGCTGATACGGTTTGTCTCAAAGGACACAACCATTCAGATTGACATAACTACCATTAACTGCTTATAACTGCTATAGAGACACACCTATTCCTTTTATATTTTCTAGACTTAGGATAAACATAATTATTTACATAATGACACTTATTTACAATATGTACACTTCGGGTCTTGATTCTGTTTTGATGCAGAGATTACTTCCAACATTTTCCCCCTTAATCTTTGCATTCAAACAGTTCCTGCAGCCTTCACATCCTGCTTCGCTTCTTCGGTGGGAGATACTTGTCTTCGGGCTGCTTGCCTTTGTCTGGTAGTGCTACTGCTTTCTCCCACTTCCTATTGCGAGTTCCCTGCCCTTGTA
Source organism: Ambrosia x helenae (assembly GCA_030844895.1). Taxonomy (NCBI): domain Eukaryota; kingdom Viridiplantae; phylum Streptophyta; class Magnoliopsida; order Asterales; family Asteraceae; genus Ambrosia; species Ambrosia x helenae. The sequence continues at coordinate 76 of JAUTDX010005212.1, read as the reverse complement.
TTTCAGATGATACCATTCTAGCATTTCTAGATATAACACATAAATCATCCTTAGATCTTCACAATCGGGTCGTCTT
>JAUTDX010005211.1:0-27201 GCA_030844895.1 Ambrosia x helenae | reverse complement strand
AAGACGTAGCCTCTGAATGGTCATTAATCGGCTACCACAAACAGCCCCTAAGTTTTTGAAGGATTTTTCTTGTATAAAGTTTTAAGAGGTGTCAATTGAACAAATAAATTGGTGGGTTGGATACTTTACAAACCTCTCGATCCGCCAGTTCGTTTAAATTAGAATAAAAAATATATATAAAAATTCAAATGCCTAACTCAATACCCATTGTACTAAAACCCCCGCTTACAACTTATTTACTTTACCAACCTATTTAACTTTGTTTTTGAACAGTCAATTTGTATTAACATATAAAAACAGGCTAGCAAGAAAGCAGTAAAACCAAAAACATTACTTATTTACAAAATAAAATCATAAATGTTAAAATCACACCATCTATTACAAAACCTATTTAACATGCCATCCTTTGTAATTGGGATTCATGTTTGTTTAACATATGTTTACATGTGTACTAATTTTTTTAAACATGCATGTGTACTAGTTAGGGTTTCAACTTTTCAACAATGATTAAGAAATTAGGTTGTGTTTGAATTTGATTATGAGATTACCAGACATAGTAATTGATACAAATAATTATTTTGTGAATCTATTTTTCTTTGATATACGGATAGCAAAGATGTTGTCTTTTGTTGAATGGGTCAGACATGACACGATTAACACGTGTTTGGAATTTGAATACGACACGATGAAACCTGTCAATTTATTGATCAAACATGACTATGAACATTCAGGCATTTAGCAAACATGTTACAAACTTATAGATACGACCAATTAGCATGATTAAGTATAACATGTTCACTACATGAATAATATGACATCACCCGACCCATTTACCATGGCTAACAGATAATGCGATAAAGTAAAAGTCAATCAAATATAGAGCATTCACAATAGAATCCCCATCCCCCATCCACTCACAACCAATCACAACCACATATTACAACAAAACCCCATAAATTTTCTCTCTCTCCTACACTCACAACCACTTTCAACAAATATTAAAAAAATAACTACAGTTTTCCATTTTCCCTAAAAGATCCCCCAAGAACCCAATATTTACCAACACACTATAGATTTCCCCATTTTCTTCACTCACAATCACCCCCAACCCCCAAAAAATTATTAGGGTTTTGTCACCTAAATTTTTGAGGTTCTAATGAAATGCTCTTACAAGCCATAAAATCCTTAAACAATCTGCATCATACTTCAGATATATCATATATTCAACTGTTCATATACTTCATAATGTAAAAACATTATATAGTTTTAATAAATAGGTTATAATAAGTCGTGTGTATTTATTAATAATTAGGGAAACGGGTCAATTGTGTAATTAACGGGTTACGTGGTTGAACCTGTTTAGACCCAATTTTAATCATTTATTAACGTGTCGACAAGTTTATATCTATGATGAGTTTTGTAAAACAAAAATGCAATATTTAACGTGACAAGTTTTAAGGAATGAAATTATTACTAGAAAAACTTGATATTTACTTGTATGTTTAAATGATTAATCCATATATATTGTATAAATCTTTTCATTAATAATATTTTACATGCCAAGGTTTAAGTAATAAAGAAATTATGCATATCACTACAACATAAAAATAATTCAATTAAAATCTTTCCTCTTTCTGTCCTCCCAAAAAAATAACTTAATTAGCTTATAATCAAATAGAACTTTGCACTCATGGGTTATAATTAAATACTTGCATATGACTTTACAGATTATCAAGAGTTTAAAGATGGAGTTAAGTAGTACAGCAATAAAGGAGGCACAGAAGGGACATGAGACAAGATTAACATGGAGGGAATCCATAAATTAGATATCACACAAATTAAATATTAATCCTGCTGTGTTGTCACACTCACTGTTGCATTCATGCAAGACAACCAATCAATCTATCCATTCAGCTATTTACCCCATTTCATGTCCTTTTTTCTATAAATATTTATTTTATGATTTCCTACTTTTTCTCATGTCAATATGAAAAAGTTAATTAATTAAATTATTCATAACACAAACTCAATTTCCTCATTTAAAATATACCTGAATATAATAATAATCCCGTTTGAATGAGAGATTGCTTGCCTATTTTTGTCGATAATAGTATTTCTTCTATTGAAAATTAAATTGCTGCATATTAAAAAGGACAAATATTATCAATGATATGATTTGTCTCAGTGTTGGTGGAGCAAATCTTTATTAAGTTTCTCTGCCAAAACATCAACTCATCATGAACTTTAGGTTATAATAACATATTATAAGTGAATTGAAAGGCTATATATTGAAGTTTTACATATTTTTATTACCAAATTAAAATTATTTCTCTAAAATTGTAAATTGATACTTTATTGACGTTGTATATTTGTCAAAAAAAAAAAAGTGTATATCTTAACTTGTATTATAAAATAGTTGTTTTAACGAAAACATTTTTTTCTCTATCAAAGTGCAACTTTATATTTAGCCAAGCTATAAAAAGGTACCACTTGAAAAATTGAGCCTTTAAAGGGAGAACAAAAATGCAACTTTTTTTGTTGGATTCAGCATATAATTTATAAAAACTACAAGTAGCTGGGTCCTATCCATCATAAATTAACAATATAGTATAATATTTATATCAAGTAAAGTTGATGATGCTTCTGTTGAGGAGCAAGAAAATAATAATTGGCCAAAAAGTTATAAGACCGGTGTAGTGGAGCGCGATTTGGGCGTTTTTTTGCATTATAGCGCCCCATAACGCCCCCAACACCCATTACAGGGGGGCGCTATGGGGGAAAAAGAGGCCCAGGCGTTTTAACAATAGCGCTGGACATCACCACAACCATCCAATCAAATCCCTCCACCTCACTCTCTCTCTCCTACTTCTCATATTATTATTTTTTTTAATTATTTTTTTTATTGTTTTTCTTTTAAATAGAAATAAAATAACGCCCCCCCTACCACTACACCCCTATTTTGAATTAAACCCCCATTCAGACTCAGCTGCCACGTGGACCAATCAGGATGGGGGGCTTTATACATGGAGCCCCATAAAGCCCCCCACTACACATGGTCTAAATACGATCACTATTAAATTCCAAGAACAAAAACAAAAGTATATTAAAAGAGTTGACCGTTGTTTTATCGAAAGATTGATCACCAATCTCTCCACACAAAAGAAAGAGCAAAAATTTTGACATCAAGATTCTTCATGTCCCATCCATCTCATGAGTGATCTTTAAAAAAACCCACCTTCGATGGTCTCACCACTGCCAATACTAATCATAAACCAACAATGATCTAGAATACGCACCATCCATCAACTTGTTTTTACACACCAACAATTAATATATGGCTTGCGCGCTAATGTGATTTATTTTTTACCGAACGCACCCCTTCCCGTGTGTTTTGTATACCACCCTCTATACGCCCATATACAAATGTAACATTTCTCTATACATCTGGATACCACTCTCTATATGTTCGCATACATAAGGGTATGACAAATATACCGGTCGGGGTACATTTAGCCAATCTCTTAATAATAAGTTGTGAAGTTTAATATTTTTATAAGATTTGTCAAAGGTTTTTTATAATTGTTCCAGATTGCTTCCTAAACAATTCCTTTGGCTTATTACTTTTTTCGGTTATAATTTATAGATGAATAGTTTAAATAAACGAATTAAAATGACTTAGAACTATTGTATTGGATAGTTAATTTCATTTATAAGTATTGCTGAACAATGAACATCTTAATTAAGCTTAATGAACAAGATAATGCCCATCATCAAAAGCTACTAATTAAAAATCTAGGAGATTAATAAGAAGACAAACAAAAGGGATGATGAAAAAGGTGACCAAATATATAAGAAAGATTATACCAATACTTACCATAAATATGTTCTTTTGGCTGAAATATTTGTGCTTGATCAAATCCCACTTCATGGGTGAGAATATATATATATAGTTGATTAATTAATTCTAGATAAAGGAAAAGAAAGAGAGATAAATATATAAAGATAGTTGACCTAATACTCATGATGAGAATGGTGGTACATTGATGTGTCACAACCACCTTGTGAATTAGAACCATGTCTTTGATGATGTTGATGTTGATGTTGATGTTGATGTTGTTGATGATGATGATCTTCTCTTCCTCCTCCACTTACATCCATTTTGTTACATCCCATTTGTGCTGCTCCAAGATTCAAATAAACCAACCTTGAATCAAGATTCAAGTTCCCAATATTCCCACTACTATTTGAACTACTGCTATGAGTATGAGTTTGCTCATCATTATTCATTTGTGGATAATTTTGTGCTGAATTTGCTGCAGCATTTCCTTCTTCTCTAGAGATCACCAATGCAGCTGATTGAACTAGCTCAAGACAAAGCCTGAGCTTGTTTGGTTCGATGTGTGTTAGTCCAGGAACCGCGCCTTTGAATAGGAAATCTGATGTTAAAGTTCTTAGGATATCAAGTGGTGTGATCCCTTCAATGGTTCTAACATTAGGATCAGCATGGTGGTCTAGTAACACCGCAACCATGTCGGGTGAGACCATCTCTGACGCGATATGTAGCGGCGTTTTCCCAACCGGTCCAGCCGGATAATTCACATCAGCAGCACCTAATTCAAGCAATGCTTTGACAACCTCACGGCTGCAATTCTCAACAGCATAATGTAATGCTAATGCCTCATCAAGATTTAGTCCTTCACCCATGACCATGAGCTTAACAAGCTCCACATCCGACGAATCAAGAGCGCGCCTCATTCGTCGAATTTTTTGGTCCTCGAGGTCCGCTGCAACCGAGAGGTCGTGGTGGTGGTTCGGGTGATGGTGTGGCATGATGGAGCGGCGAGCGAGGGACGATTTGAGGCGAAGTTCTTCGATTTTCGCCACGACATCAATGGGAAGGTGTTTTGCTAAAACTTCTGGTGGCAGGCCAGATTTTGCTACCAAGTGAGAACAAGTTGTCCATAGTTGATGCATGTCTTGTTTTCTTGAAGCTAAAAGAACTTTCATCACATCTTCAATGAGGCTTTCTCCACCATCATTGCTAATTGCTTCTACAAATTAAAATATATAAAAAAGATTCGTACCATATCAAAAAAGATTACATTTTTTAATCATAAAGATTAGTTTAGTTATAATATTTGTGTTGATGATGTATGGCATTAAAATATTTGGTTTTGTGCATTATTAATGGGACTGTATCTCTACAACCAAACAAAACCACAAATGAGGAAAGTAGAGGGTTAGGGGAGAAAATGATGGGTGTAATAACTGTTTAAGACAAGACTAGACAATAAGGATAAAAAACACATCTAAATTTAGAAAGCTTGTAGTGTGAAACATAAAGAAAGAAGAACCCAATTCAAGAAGTGAATAATGTTCATGAAATCAAGATTTCACATTTAAGTTCTAACACTTCACTTTCATAAAGTCATATTTGGAAATATTCTGTCCATTTTCAAGAAAAGGATTATTGTAATTCATCATCTCTTTGTTCAACCTTCCTATATGAAAAAAGAAATTATTTTCAGGTGCCTACTTGACTACTTGGACCAAACAATGCACAAAAAGAAAAGAAATTAACAAAAAAAAAAAAAAACCAAGAAACAATAAAAATACTCATCAAGATTAGTTTTTTATTTATGAAAAGATTTATACCCACAAAATTTAGAAACAAGAAACAAGTAAAATAATCATCCAAAATTAGTTTTTTCATGAAAAGATTTATACCCACAAATTTAGTAAAATCCCATAAAAATCTAGTTTATCTTTTTGGTTTTTCTTTGCAAAATTCTTCAAATAAGCTTAGAGAGAGAAACAAGAGAGAGAGAGAGAGAGACCTGAGTAAGTAAAACAAGTTGCTCAACCCCAAATGATCTAGCGGCTGCAAGAGTATCAAGAGCAAGATCAACGGCTGATGTGCAATGTGTATGCCAACACCCTCTCTCACCACAATTAGGTCTGGGCTCATGTTTTTGTGGTATAATCGAGACCTGACCACTGTACAAGAACTGCAACATCAGCAAGAACACCTCGTACCCTACAGAATTCACAGGTATAACCACTTGTGATGAGTTGTTCCTCGGGGAAGCGGGTCCGGGTCCTATCCTCGACCCTAGAGGATCGGACCCGAACCCTGTTGGAGAGTCTGTTCCTCCGGAACAAAAGAACTTCCGGAAGAACAGACTCCGAGCTGCCAAGATGCAGCGGTGCGCATGGACGAGTCTACCCTCCACACTGAAAGTTACATCACTGAAAGCTTGGCCGTTGATCAGTAGGTTTAGATAGTCTAGTGAGAGAGATCTTAATGAATCCTCTAGTGACATGACTGTTTGTATGAAACAAGACAAAGTTGCTTGGTTTTTGTATGTTTTTTAGGTGATTTTTTTGATGATCTTTTTGAGAAGATTTGAAGTTATAAGTTGTGGAACTGAAGAGGATTGGATTGTGTGTTCTTCAACTACATGATTCTATGTTTCTGTAGAGAGAGAGAGAGAGAGAGAGAGAGAGAGAGATTACTGTGATTTCTTGTGGGAGATATTTTGTTTTGGGAGAGAAGAGAAATTAGGTGGATGGACGGCTGGGGCTATTTAAAAGGGTGAAGAACTGAAATTGTGTTAATAATATTGAGAAAAACAATGACACTTTTATTAATATAATAATAATTTGTTTCTAACAAAAATACAAGCTTTTAATTGGCAAATTATATGAGAGATTTGGTAACATAAAGTAATGAAAGAATTGTTCTTACTATTAATATATACAACAAATTGCTTTAGACTAAAAAGTCTTGTAGGTAAAGATATGGCATATTTTAAAGTGTCCTAGTATCATAGAATAATATAGAACAATAATGTATTTTGGTAGTTATCTTGAATTTCTTAATTTGTTCATGTTTTGTTAGTTTTTTCGATTTGCATATAACTAGGGCTGTTCACGAGCCGAGCCGAACCGAGCGGATCTTTGCTCGTGTTTGGCTCATTTCCAAATCGAGCCGAGCCGATCGGCTCATTTACAATCGATCCGGAAACCGAGCGAGCATTGTTCGAGCGCACATTTTTTCGAGCGAGCATCGAGCGAGCGACGAGCGGCGAGTGTTTTCGGACAACCATAAATTTCGGATGTTTCCTTTAATATTCTCGCTGCCTAGTGATGACTAAGGTTAGACCGTACGAGAATGAGGCTCTAGTGAAGGCCTGTGAGGTGATGAGCATACTACAGAGAACGATTGTCGTGTTGTGGTGTAGGTTGATATCGGGAGAAGATTGATCGTGGACAACTAATGAGAATATGAAGTCAAGCATGTTTTCTCACAACTTAGGGTTTTACAATCAAACTTAGTGTTAAGTTATCATTGGGTTGACTAGGCCAATAAGTATAAATATAATTGTGTATATGCATATATTGAGCCAAATCCAATAAAGTAGTATGTATAAAACTATAAATATTATTGTAATTAATATGTATATATATATAATATATATAATAAACTAATAAAAATTATATCGAGCCGAACCGAGCCGAGCGGACCCTTGCTCGTGCTTGGCTCATTTATAAATCGAACCGAGCCGATCGGCTCGTTTACAAACGAGCGGAAAATCAAGCGAGCAATTTCCGAGCAAATTCCGAACGAGCGGCGAGCGATCGGCGAGCGTCGAGCGTTTGAACAGCCCTACATATAACGTTGCCAGGGTAAAACCCACTTACCCTTCGGGTTAACTAAGAAGGGCGGATAAGAACTTCAGTCCTATATAAAAAGAGTACGCATTCCCTAGAATCTAAACACAAGTTTCGATAAATTAATTTTCCGGCGTTTTATTTCTGAATAAGTAAGATTACAATGCATTAGGATTCCAACATCGGCAATCAAGAATGATCAAAGATAAAATCTAAACAGTAAATAAACAAATATGGGAAATCAACTAACTGTACAATCATATTTTTGCGAGTTTCATCAGTTAGGGAATCATATCAGCGTACAGACTATACTCGAACCCTTATATGTTCAGTTTTAATTCAAATTACCAATAAGCATCCTACAACAACTCCCATTATTGTTGTCCGCCTAAACTCAAAATCAAGTTTTATCGCTAGGCACTTTAGATACGTTAAGGTAATACTAAGACTGATTAAAGGTGTTTCCCGCACACATGACATATTCCCACATCAAGGCATGCACAAAGCTTCCTTGTAACCGGTGAATAAGCTGTTGTCATCCGTATTTACAAGTAATGGACACAGTGGTGATCAGGCCTACAAGAACGCTGCAGCAGAGAGACCAGTGAGATCCAGACCAAGGTTCAAGTCAAATACCGTATTGATACCTTAGAGCGATTCTCTTTGAGAATAGGGTTTTGGCATTCATGATCGTTTTGCTCATAAAGGATTCCCGGACGTCTCCTTATCAGAATTTATTCTATTTTTTTGTTGTTTTTCTTTCCTTTTTCTTTGGGAATGGCAAATAGGTGTCTCAGTTGTAAGCTGCGAACCCAACGTACGTCACTTATGCCACCCCATTTTTATTCTGAGAGACGTCCAGTTCACCCCGGATGTACCAACCTCTTAAAGACCAGAAACCTCGGATTTTGGCATTCTGTCAACGAGATTTAGGTTTTTAGACCATATGCCAACGCGACGTTAATCCACACAATTCTCAGTTGATTTAGGTTTATATCACCGTGCCGAGCTTGGAAATGATTTCGAGCCTACTGAACATCATTGTAGAGGCTACTTATCAGTTCCAGTTCTTCTAAGATGATAAGAGTCCAGATAGTCCGACTGATGGGTTGATATCATCTTCCCTATTTAACCAAAGAAACTCATTTTTGCAATATTTCAATTTTTTTTTATTTTTAATTTTCTCTCTTTTTTTTATTTTTGAAATTTTCTAATGTTTTTGTATTTTTCTCATTTTCTCCCCCAAAAAATCTAAAAATTTGCGAAAAGACAAGATTTCTTGCATAAGCTTTTCAAATTCCCTGCATATTTCATCATTAGTAGACCCAAAAATAATATCATCAACATAAACCTGTACCAGCAGACGGTCACCACCCTTTTCCTTGGTGAATAAGGTGCAATCCACTAGTCCACGTTTGAACCCGTTGGATATAAGATAGTTGCTGAGCATTTGATACCATTCTCGCGGAGCTTGATAGAGTCCGTACAACACTTTTTTTAGTTTGTAGACCTTTTCGCGATGAAGCGGATCCTTAAAACCCGGCGGTTGAGCAACATACACCTGTTCCTTCACAATACCATAAAGGAAAGCACTTTTCATGTCCATTTGGTACACCTTAAACCGTTTGTACGAAGCATAAGCTAAAAACATCCGGATAGCTTCAAGGCGAGCAACTGGAGCGTATACTTCGTTGTAATCTATTCCTTCGATTTGACGGAAGCCGGGGACAACTAAACGAGCCTTGTTTCTGATAATTACCCCGCGGTCATCCCGTTTACACTTGTAGACCCACTTTGTTCCAATCTTATTCGCGCTTGGAGGTAAGTCAACTAAGTCCCACACTCCTAGCTTTTGAAACTGCTGAAGCTCAGTTTGCATTGCTTCAATCCATGGTTCTTCACTCATTGCCTCTTGCATGGTTCTTGCTTCCAATTAAGAAACATATAGAGCGAAAGACCAATCGTTCTGATGACATGCTTTTCTGATTTCTGAATAGAGTGCTAGGGTACCTGCATTGTCACTTGGACTAGCATTTCTAAGCTGACTACGTGTCATGACTCTGCTAGCCGGATCACCGATCACATTCTGCATTGGATGAGTGTCGTGAATCTGAGATTCCGGATGTGCCAGCACTGGATCATCCGAATACAGATTGAGATTTTCCAAACCTTGAGAAATATTTGTCTCTATGGCACTTGAACTGGAGGGAGCAGCGGGTTGCACATTAAAACTGGTGAGATCAATCTTAAGACCGATTCCAAGAGCTGCTAAAGTAGAAGGACCAGCTTGATTGTTCCCGGTAGGAATGACTAGAGCTGTAGTGGTAGATTCACCATGTCCAACTAGATCTTCAGTAAGTGTTTCACGAGACTCTGCATATTCCTCATCTGAAGAAGATTCTAGAACCTCTGCTGACGCTTCCTGAAAGACTTCCTCAACTTCTGCCGCTGCGGTTTTACCAGGGGGACCCGTGGATGTAGAGGCATTAGATGCTGCTGGTGCAGGTGCATTAACGACGATCGGACGCATTTGCGTTGAGCTAGCTGTGTTTTCACACTTGTAGTACATTTGCGCCACAACATCATCTACCAAATTATCCACGTTGAAAGAATCAAACAAACTCTTATAGTCTAACATCGACATTAAGCCACTCTTCAACGCAATTGGTTCTTTTGTTGTATACTCTCTTATTAGGAGTGCTCTATCCAACAAAGAAACCTTCTTCTGCCTTTGCACCAAACTTCCCATCAGGTTGTATCATGGTGCATGGAGCTCCAAAAGATTCCAAAAACTCTAAGTTCGGGTTCCTTCGGTTTAGAAGCTCGTAAAATGTCTTACCAAGCCTCTTTACCGTTAGAACCCTATTTAGAGTATAACAAGCACAGTAAACTGCCTCATTCCAAAAGATCACAGGCAAGTTCGAGTCTGCGAGCATTGTTCTGGTTGCCTCAATAAGAGTTCGATTCTTTCATTCCGCAACCGCATTTTGCGGAGGAGTATACGGTGATGTGAATTCATGATGTATTACCTTTTCTGTACACAACGACTCCATAGCATGATTCTTGAATTATGTTCCATTGTCGCTTCGAATCCTACGGATCTTTAGCTGATAGATATTTTCAAGTTTGGTTTACAGGTTCTTCAAGTATCCAAATGTCTCACTTTTGTGTTGCGTACACACAACCAAAGAGAATCTTGAATAATCATCTGTGACAACCAGACAGTATAGATCTCCATTCTTGCTTTTAAGATTGACAGGGCCGAAAAGATTCATGTGCAAACCGCTCGAGAGGCATACTGACTGAGTTGGCCTTCTTAGGTTTATGAGACTTCTTCTTCCGCTTCCCTTTCTTAAATGAAACACAGACGTCATTCAAATGGAAATTCTTAACTGAGGCACCATCCACAAGTTGATTCTGAACTAAGTGATTCATCTTCCTCCAGTGAATATGCCCCATGCGTTTGTGCCACATAATAGACTCCTCTGTTGCTTTAGACAGAAAACAAGTGACCTGTTCCTGTGCTGTCATGGCTTGACTCATGTCCAGAACATAAAGATTGTTGACTCTTGGAGCAGAAATCATAACCCACTCTTTCGGTATCTTTAAACCAGGTTTTAGAATAAAGCAAACGTTGTCATCAAAAAGAACTGTGTATTTCTTGTCACAGATCTGTGAGACACTCAGCAAATTGTGGTCTATCTGCTTCACAAAGCTTATCCTTTCAATGCTTACTATCTCGTTGCTCATACTACCTTCTTTGGTTATATAACCCCCTTTATTACCAACAAAAGCAAAACACCCCCGGTTGATATTCTTTATGTCAAATAGCAGGGATAAGTCACCCGTCATGTGCCAAGAAGCTCCATTATCGACAATCCAGAACTGCTGATAAGGCCCTATGGAACTCCCTGCACACACATTCAAAGTGCAGTGGTTAAGCGGGACCTAAGCCTTTAGGGTCTTGGGTCTTCTATCTTCAACTAAAGTTGGAAAATCAACCCCTTTCCGTTAGGAGTTGGTGTTGTTCCCGATGGTCCGGCAGTATTAGTAACAGCAGATGATTCTCCAGTTTTAGTCGATGACTTGGGTCTCTAAACCTGTTCCGGTTTATTTGGCTTGGACTTCTTCTTTGCCTTGGGGCTAGATTTTGGATCCACTTCAGACTTAACTACACATGGAACAACTTTAGGGTTGCCCTGTGGTTTAGCTGCAGCCTTAGCTTGTCGTTTAGGCGCTGCTTGAACCTTTGTGGGAACTGGGCTCCCCCTCGACTGTGGACCCCTGCCATCAACTGACTTTAGGTTCATAGCAATTTTGTTACGGTTATCATAAACAGGCTGCTTTCCCTGTTGTTTTTCAGAAAGTTTAGGGGAAACCGGCTGTTTAGTATTGCTTGAACTTGGAGCATCATCCACTTTGATCTTTTTCCGTCTAAATTCATGGCACGCAGCAACTAAATATCCACGTTCCCTTCATTTGTGACAGGATCTATACTCCTCGAAAGGTGGAGTATTTGAAGCCTTACTCTTTTTCTTAGACTTAGTGGCAAATGAGTTCTTATGTTTCAGATCCTCGAGACAGTTTTTTTTGCATGTCTATCTCGGGATCGTCATTGATCTCATTGCTAGAAGATCTAACAAACGGAGTAACATGCTTTCTTGGAGACTTCTCCTGAGCTTGAGTTGAGGAGTTCAAAGTGTTCTTCTTCTGATTTTTATTATTATTCTTCTTGGACTGATTACCCTGACCCTGTTTTCCCTTTCCCCATTTTTCCTTTTCAACAGTAATTGTGGATTCTTGCCAAATTTTACCAACAAGACCAGGTGCCAGAACTCCAAGAGGAAATTCCTCATCAGCATAGATTTTATCAGATCCTTTCATTTTATAGAACACTTTTACACTCTTACCATCCTTAGTTTGCACTTTCGGTATAGTCTCACTCAAAGGTTCATTCGTAATGATATGATTTTGAGGGGGGATATAAGCATCCTTGACCGGTGCATAGCTTGGAGGTTCATCAAGATCATCATCATCATCAGATATGTCTGTCTCACAGACACTTATATCATCAGCAATCTCACCAGCTTTGGCAGCTTCAGCATTTGCCGCCTCTGTCGCTTTAGCCGCTTCTGCAGCTTTAGCTGCTGGTACTGCCAAATCCACAACCTCTTCCTTCGTCAAGACATCAAAATTTTGATTTTCAAATCTCACCGGAGGTGGACATTGAGCATATATCGGACTTGTGGGATCTCTTTCCTTTACTAAGTGGTTGACTATGTGATCAAGAACATACTTGCAGTTCAGGTAACTCTCAAGTTTTTCCTGATTTTTTCATAATCACAGTTTACAATGGCCAATTGTTTCTTAGTGTCCTCTAACTCATTTATGTAATTATTTATAGCTATTTGTTTATTTGCTAGAGTTTTAGACAATTCAGAAACATCCTTTTTGTAGTTTTCAACAGTACTTAGAAAACCTTTCTCTTTTTGCCTTAAGGAATCAATTGATATTTGTAAAGGACCCACATCAGCTTTCAGATTCAGATTCTCATCAGTTAACTCTTTGATTCTGAATCTGAGCTGATCACACTTAGGAATCTCTTTCTTCAGAGTCTCAATGGTGTTTTTGAGCACTTTTTCAATTGCTCTCAAAACATCATTGCTCTGTTGACATTGGCTTAAATCAGGTTTGAAGTTCAGAATCTCGTCTGTTAAGACATCGATTCTATACTTTAGCTTGCCACATTCTACACACTCAGCTTTAGAAATGGAAGATGAACTTACCTTGTTAGAAAATTCTGTAATAGCCATCAAAGCATAATGAGTTGCAGTCTTCTCAGCTCTGAAGAATCCGCCAAGGTTGTTCTTTGTACATTCAGCATAAAAAAGAAACGATCTTTTGCTAATCAAACCATCTGCTTCAGCTAACAATTCTTCCAAATCTACCCCCGTATCAGAATCACACTTATAGTCACAGTCAGATGCTTCGACTTCAGGAACAATCACTTTAGACTGACCTGAGCATTCTTCAACCTCAACTTGTGCTTCAGAAGTCTGCTGGGCATAACATGCTGCACCACCCTGCTGAGCATCTTCTCCCGTAATCAGATGGTTCCAGTTGAATCCTTCATCTGTCACACCCCGCCAAAGGCGGAAACGTGGAGTGGGACGACTGTTATCAATGTAATGCAGCGAAAAGATATAGCTACTACTTCAAGCATGTTGAACGCCTAACCCAAACTCGAGGTTCCACATATTCCAACCGTGCCATAGTCAAATGATAACTGAAAAACATGCTTAAAAGTGTCAACTAAAAAGTTGGTGAGTTCGTAGGTTTTGTTGACTCGATAAAACAGTTTGTTGCTCAAAAAGTTTCGTTTCTCAGAAAGTTTCATTGTCTGTGTCCATACAGAATATTGTTATAATGAGCACCATAAACCATGACGTTCATGTGCACCCCGCCCGCCCGGGACATTGTAAAGTATGGATAATATGCATTCATATGTGTTAGCGCGACTAACAGTGAAAGGGGGTGTCAACCAAATAGTACTATTCATATGATCCACGACTTATTGCTAAGCTAATGGTTATAGTTGTCCGCAAAATTTTTGTTGATCTGTGACAATTGTGGGTCTAACTCATGTAACACATATTGTTGTCATGTACATATGTGGGTTCGTAGCATGTTTCTACCCCGAAGTTGCAAAACAGTAAAAGGGGCCACGAAACTCACCTGATATCTGGATATGCGGTCTAGCAAAGCAGAAAGATTGAAGTAACTACTGTTCTGACAAAAAGTGCCCTATAACGTCAAAGACATCTTAAGTTGTGTGTACTTGTTGTTTACCATATAAGTTGTTCACCCGACGTTTGTGGACCTTAGTTTTAGTGTATGTGGGCCACGTTCTTGGTGCACGAGATGATTTATAAACAAAACAAGTATTTTAACATACGTTTAGGCTTTGGTAGTATCAAACAAGCATTAACATTCGTCATAATAATAGCCGATTGTTTTACACGATATGTTGTTCCAAAATCCGATTAGTTATCATGCCCAAACGACTCGATCGTGTGGATCAATGTGTAAGAGAGTGACCGTGAGTGTGTATAGGTGTGTTTTCAAGAAGTCATGTATGTTTTGTTTTTCAAATGTAGTGAGTTATTGAGTACATATATGTGTACATATAATTAAAACGAAAATTGGTTTCGCAACACAGTTAAAAACCATGGGAGGTTTGATAGGTGTGGATCACAATGTGAAGGTGTTGTCTAGACTTGTTTATGTTGTGTTCGTCTGTGGTGAGTTTATGTGCATAACATGTGTATAAAAGTGCTAGTGTATGTTAGAAATCGATGTCTATTCACGATAATAAATCAATATCTTCGAAAATAACTATCTAGAATGTGTTATGTGGCCGAATACATGGTGTTCAAGGTATCGATAGTCGGGTTAGCACAAGAGCCGATGGGTTTAAGGTGATATAGAAGTAATGTGGTGGCTAGTTAACTTACCTAATCGAATGGAATGTTGGTAGCCGTTTGTTTTAACCTCCAAGCTTTTCGTCGTGCCTTTGATTGGCTTGGTGCTTCCTTGGGTGGCTCGATGGTGAGGTTTTTTATGGGTAAGGGTCGATGGTTATTGAGAGAGGGAGATGAGAGTTTGTGTGATTCTTGGTGCAAGTCTTTCACGTGTTCCTTGACCCCTTTATATAGTCGATCAAATGGCAAGCCAAAGCTTCTTGGAATGATGTTAGTGTATAAAGGTGTTAACTATTTTGGTGATAGTTAGTTGTCAATGATGGATCATTCTTGTCCTCATATTGGCCGCTAGTTGTCATGGGAGGAAGAGGAAGTTCTAGTTGTGTAGGGATGTGTTGAGGATAAGTTGTCACTTCCTATTTGGTGCAAGTTCAAGTTCAAGTGATTAGTTGCCATCAATGGTGAGTTGGCCGATATGTGTATGCACCAAATCTTAGTGTTTTAGGCAAATATTGAACCTAGGGAGTTGGAGCTTGCTTGATTAAGGCCTAAATAGGTGTAAAATGCTATCTTTGTCTCTTAGTGGCATGCATAGATAATGAGACAAGGATAATAGTTGAAAATCATGTGGGATTGAGTGTGTATATGGCTGCCACGATGAGGTTAAGGTAGGGATAGGTGAGTTGTGATGTTGACATGGAAGGTTGTCTTTTGGTTGTCTCTTTTAGGCCGAAGTATAGACTAGGGAAAGGATGATCACTTGTGTAAGAATCATGAGTTGGAAAGATAGTGACTGGACATGGAGCAAAGTTTTGTCCAAATGTATGTGTGTCTCGGCCGAGATCTTTGGAAGGAAAATGGATGATGGTGACTACACCTAGTACATAAGTTTGTCTCTAGTCTTAACCAATCATAGATATGCACATATTTGGAATGATAGTGACTTATCATAAGCTAATGAAATGTAGTTATTGTGTTGTCCCTTTCAAATATGAATGTGCACATGGTTGTCACCTAGTTGTCTCATGTTAAGTCCTTTTCATCTAGAAGGTATTAGTTGTCATGGAAAAGGACATGTCAAGGAGCAAGAATTGTGCACATGTTTAATGTTTACTTGTGTGCATTTGTGTGTGTGTATATATATGTACCTAGTTTTGTCTTATCTAAAATATATATATATATATATATATATGTACATGTATTTGCATAAAAAAATAATATAGTTTTAGTCTCATAAAATATTATATGAAAATCCATACGCTTTTGTTGATATGTACGTTGGTCATGGTATTCGGGTAGAGTATATTTTCACATGGTTATTCAAACAATGATGCATACCGACATACTTATCCTAAGCACATAGTAAGGCAAACCAGTTAATTGTACGGACTCGACTAGTGGATTTGGCGAGTGTCATATCATCAGATTGAATCACCAGGGCTTGTCCTTGATTATTGTTTGCAGGAGGCCTCTTGTTCTGGTTTTGCACTAGGACGAAAGCTCGTTTAGTATTTAGAATAGGTTGTGTCTGAGCTTGTTGCCTCTAATTCTGATTGCCTCTATTGTTGTTGAAAGGATTCTGATTCCCTTGTTGCTTGGGCCGGTCACATTCTCTTACGAAATGCCCTTTGGTGCCAGAGTTGTAGCACGTGACCTTTGTCTTGTCAAAGCCAAACTCTTTGTTCCTTTGCCCTCCTAACAACACTTGCGAAGTGCCATTGAATGTCTATCAGATCCATATCATCTTTATCAATCTGCGCATAATCCTCTTGAGTGAGATTAGGATTCCCGATCTGCCTTGCAACTAACCCACTGTAGGAGTTGACCAAAGTTGACATTAGAGCCATGTGTTCTTGGGTTAACTCTACAGTCACCTTCTCAAATCCCGCTGTGTTCAGCTGCTCGGTGACTGGATTGGTCCGATAGCCACCATGACTTGAAGTAGAGGCACCTCCATAGCCACCATATCCTGTAGATGGGACACCACCAAACCCTGATGAAGAAGGTCCACCAAAGATTGAAGTTGCCTGAGCTGGTGCTGCAAGATGAGAGAAAGGATTAACACCAAATTGGTTAGTATTATAAGTTAAAGGATACTGGTTTCCTTGTCCAAAAGGATAGATTGGAGGAGGAACATCAAATGGGGGACCATAGTTGTCGAATGCATAAATCGGATCTGGGTTAACCACAAAAGCTGTTTGTGGTTTGGATCTACCCACACTTGTGTCCTGAGGAGTGTTCCCGTAGTAGATGTTGGGATTCTGAGGAATGAATGTCTTGTTCGCCCTTCTGATTTCATCTATCTCTTTGTTTTCCAACTCTTCTACGAACTCGTTGTTGGAGAGTGTCTGATACACATTGTTCGACTTTTGGATGTCTAGCCACTGATGCCAGTGTGAAGGGAGCGCATCTGCAAATCTTTCCACAAGCTCTGCTGATGTGTATACAACCCTGTACTGATACATCTCGGACATCAAATGGTAGTATCTTGCAGTCATGTCTCGCAACGATTCATTCCCGATAGCTGTGAAGTTCTCAAACTCCTTCTTGAGTTGATCCATCTTGATCTTTCTGGTCTTCGAGTTTCCTTTGTTCCTTTCCGCAAGCGCTAACAAAAGCATCTGCAAAGTCGTGCATTGAGAGAACTGATGTAATATATCCTTGGGAAGTGCTTGCATCAAAGCTGCCATCGCCTTCTTCTCATAGTTATACTTCCTTCTTTGATCCTCAGTCATGTCTTCCAATGTGATCGGAATGTTTGAATTTTCAAACATCGGCCTGCTATACCCCTTTTCAATGGCTGTCCACACAAGTCCATCGATACCTTCAACATGAGTCTGGAATCTACCTTTCCAGCTGTGGTAGCCGGCCATAAACTGAAGTTTCGGTGCGCTGATAGAGCTACCAGTCTCTAAGTCGCTCAAAAGTACCGAAGACGGATGATGTGTCTATTGAGTCGCAGCAGTCACGAGTGCCCATGGATTCGTATTCATTGCTTGCTGTTGCTGGGCCTGCTGTTGAGCCGCAAGCGCCCACGGATTGGTTCCGGCAACGTTAGCTTGCATTTGCTATTGTTGCATCTGTTGTGCATTACACTCGGCTGAAAATTGCCAAGGATTCATGGTACATTCATTTGGTTGTTAATTTGTTGGTTGTATTGGTGTCTAGGTTGATTTAGATGTCCCCACGGGTTTGCCATATGTTAAGGTTCGTTAAAAGTCCAATATTTAGTCAAATTTTGGTTTCTGTAGGTTAACACGCGAGTAGGAAGTGTAATTGCTTGATTATAGGCAATTACAGGTCTAATTGCATGTATTATGGGCGTGTACGTGTAATTGCATGTGAATAGTGACGCGAGTAGGAGATTTCAGGTGATTAGGGTTTGTCAGGTGATTAGAAGCTATGCCACATATAATTACAGGCGAGTAGCTTCTAATCGCATATAAGAAACACACAAGTAGGTGTACTCGCTTATATTATGCACGAGTACAACTGTAATCGCCTAGACTGGTAGTTGTAATCGCCTATACTGTCTGTAATCGCCTGTTGCAGGTCTGAGACTCACTTTTGCACAAAAACTACCATTTTGGCTTCAAAATCTTACCAAAAACGACGCGTTTAATCCCCAAATGATTAGAAAAGTTTCCAAAACACTTTTAGACCAAAACCTAATAAAAAACACACGTTTTCATCCATAAAAACACAATTAAATTTTGAAAATAAGGGTTTTTTTTATGAAAAACTCAAAGTTTCAAACAACTTTAACACAAAAACCACATGTTTTGACTCATTTTTGTTATCAAAACACTCGTTATAAGAGCCTTGGCTCTGATACCACATGTAGGATCGTCTAACGGGTCACCCGACAATCACAAGCTTGATATTCAAGTGCGGAATCCTCTGAATATGTTCCGATAACAAAAACAACTATGAAATAATGATGAACGAGTAATAAACACACACATAATGGGTCAAAAGTTGTATGACTAATCACAAAATAAAGCACAGGTGTTGACAATGATTATCTCAGACCTTCAGACCTTGGGATGGGTGTTTGGGGGCTGTGTGAGGTGACAACTAAGGATTAGGGTAATGATTGGATGCTTTTATACCCCTTCTACTTGTGCATCATGCTATAGACGAGGAGGATTCCTATCCTACATACAATATAGGTGATTAGGCCTATCCTACATATAATACAGACGATTAGGAATGTAATCGCCTATAAGCAAGCTGTAATCGCCTATAGCATCTAAACCATCCCAAAACGCTTACAAACACACCCAAACACACTAGAAATTGTCCAAACATCTAATATACTAGCCTAGGGACATCCTGCACTAACACATAGTGGGTGTCATAGGTCTTGTCTATTTACCCTAAGACAAGCATGGTGTCCACATGAGCTTCTAGATATCGGGCCCCCATTTTTCAACAATACGGAGCCCCTCTAGTAAAGCCTCGTACTTCGCCTCATTGTTTGTGCTTTTGAAATTGAGGCGGATGGCGTAAGTGAACTACCTATTGTTTGGGTTGATCAGGCGAAAGCTAGCACCTTCAGTTTGTAAAAGAGCGTGTGCTGACCGAGTTTGATCACCCATTTGGTGACTCGAACCAATAACTCTGGCTTGCACAGGACTTCATTGTTTTTGTAGTCAGTGAGGACATTTGTGGTATTTGAAGTTCCTTCGCAACCATCTTGACGTATGGACTAGCGCAAGAACCAACTGTCTATGACGGAGTATCTTGTTTCAGGGTCTAGCAAGGTACGACTAATGTAATAGATTGGTGTTTGAACCCCTTTGTGATCCACCAGCAGTACCATGCCTACCGCTCTGTCTAACACAGATAGGTATAGTGTTAGTGGTTCCTTTGCCAAAGGAACCATCAAGGTTAGAGGGTTCATCAAACATTGCTTCATCTCTTGGAAACCGACCTCCACTCTAGGCGTCCAGTGGATGTTGGTTTTCTTTAAACAATTCTTCAACGTGTCCACAAAGAGGAACGACTTTGAAGTGTAGTTATAGAGGAAGCGGTTAAGTACAACAAGACGACCCATAACATGCGCACCTCAGCAATGGACTTCATTACTCTCGTAGATGATTCAGTACGCACCGTCTCAAATATGGCAAAGTTGAGGGTAGGAATGATCTTCACAGCAGTCACTACGCACATGCAGGACAGTTAAGAAAATTCAACAAAAAAGGGGGGAGAGGGGGGGGGGGATAAGGAAACTAGCTCAAAAAAGTAGACTTACTAGTTATTTTCCACATCGTCTTCTAATAGACTGGCGCATGGGTTGGTAGAGGAGTAACTTTGATTCTGATCCGCGGCTGCACAATACTTGCAGCTGGCTTTTTGGTTTGGCCTTAGCTGCCCTTTTCCATACCCCCCCCCCCGACAACCTCGGTCTCGACAAGGGTGCACCACGGAATTTAAACATGGGTGGACACAAGTTCTTCAAGCTTTTGCGCAACCACACTTTTAGTCTTCTTCTTAGAAGACTCGTCCTTGCCTTACATCTCGGGATTAGGCGTGGAACTAGAGCTCTCTTTCCCCTTGCGTGTCGACCCACCTGCAGATAAAGGGGGTGAGGAAAGTACTTTAACATAATTATACGTTGAAGATTCTCACTTAGAAAGGTTCATGGGTAGACACGAACCTCCACCAGTGGCAACAGTCTTCTACGGCTCCGTCTGGGATCCACTCTCGTCTATATCCTTCTTGGCCCTGTGAGAGTCAAGGCCTGCACCTGCAGCATTGCATTCATGGTGAATTAAGTTACCTCAGGATCCAATTGACTCTTCATCCAATGATACAAAAAACAGAGTTCCTTCCGTTGTTACTGTAGTTATAGGACAAGGGTTCAAAAGACCCTCACCTGTTGTAGCATAATATGATGGTACACCTTTTATGTTGCACCTGCGACCACATCCTCCAACACAACTTGGTGCCACCTCTTGGTGCAAATAATTAATAGTTTCTCAAACCAAAAAAAAAAGAAAAATCTTTAAGGCATGTTACCATTAACACGTGATAGAGAACGTGACACGTCTTACACAAACGAAAAGGTGTCTGATATAGGACGTCAATCGTCCTTGTACAGACATCCCATGTGCCGCCTGACACGTCATTTCAAATTTCAAAACGACGGCTCAATTATTTCCCCCCATTAATAGAAAAAGACAAACAGTGGCATCCACACCAGCCCGACTTAAAATTCAAACAATGTCACCCGCATGACCGCAACTTTTCACATATGTGCCATGGATTTTCATGCGCCATGCCTGATGTAAAATATAAAAGACGTCACCCGCATGATTTACATTTTTCGACACACATGTGCCACGACCTTCCTATGCGCATTTTCCTGATGTAAAACATAAAAGACATCACCCACATGGCTTCATCGTTTGACAACTGGAATGTGAAAAGACTATTGGTACAAATGGAAATGGTTAAAAAGATGATTGAGGACCATAAGATGGTCACCCCGCTAAACAGAAGGGTTGGTAGTAAAACAAAGCCAACACCAACAATACAGTCCAAGCTCTTTAAAATGAAGGCTAAACTAACACATACTAATTAACACCTAAAAGTACAATAAAAAGATGGAACGAGTCAACCTTGACAAGGAACTATAAGGATTTCTTTGCAGCAAGAAGAAGGAATCCTGAAAAGTTCATTCCTCTTATTAAAGTTAAAAAATCTGAAATCTATCTTGCAGAAGAGAAGAAGGAGAATCGGACCTCCATTGTACCTTCCAATCCCAGAGAAATCTTTCACTGCAACCCAAAATAAATGGAACAATAAATGAATAACTTGAAGCAGAAGTTTGGTTATGCACCGTGGATTGAATGGATGGAAGAAGACGAGAAGTTCCTGATTGTAAATAGTCTGCCCCATGTGACACATGTACTGTTGAAGATTAAAGGGAAGGTATTTATACAATAGCACTTTATCCAGAACCACCTCAATCAGTGGCACATCAGGGTTTTAAAATGCCTCAAAGGATAGATTCACCCCATCCCACTGAAGTCCTGGATTTGCCTCCAATCTTCCCTAACCCAAGGATAGTCAGATGGAAAGCAACTAGTGACTCAAATGGTGTGGTATTAATAAGAGAAAATCGCTCTTAGGTCAGAATAAATGGTCATGATGTTGTTGAACTTAGCGCAGATAGCATGAAAGATGTATTGGATCTTGGGTTCGAAAAAATAAAGAAGATGATTAAGCTACAAGTTTGGAGTTGAACATCAAAGAAAAGATCAGATAAAGGCTCCAAAACATGAACAAATAAAACAATAAAAATAGATACGATTAGGAGATATTTTTGGCATTAGCAGTTATAGGGGGAAATTGTTGGGTTACATAAGAATTGTTGATAATGAAGAAAAAAACCCATCGATCTATTCTTCCAAGTGGTTGAAGAATAAAGAAAAATAACAGTTTGAATACTGCATCGATCCTCACTTTAAAGCCTCAACAAACAACATTCAAAACTACTGATTTTAAGAACAACTAAAATAGGAAGACCAAAGAGTTGGACTAAAGCAGCTGAGTTTACAAGTCAAACTATTGGTCTATAAGAGCTGGATGACAAACTCCTGGACCTTTTAATATGTTTTTTCAATCAAACAATTTACTTTGTATTTTAGAGTGGTTTATGATTCCAGTCTTTTGTAAGTAGCTTTCTAGTAGTTTCACAATGGCCGACAGCTGAATTGTTTTTTTCAGGTTTTTATGGGTCACTTTTTTTTATTACATCTGATGTTCCATCTTTTACATATATTTAACATGCATAAATAGTCTCATAATAGGGTGTATTTGGGCTAAAATTGTTAATAAATGCTACATAATCGTTCCCATTTGTGTTTATCAAGAAACTGAAGCTCCAACCCGAAGAAGTAATTCTAGTGTAAAAACATCATAAAACGGAGATTCTTGATGACACGAGACTTGAAGCATATCACAAAAATGTGTATAGACTCCCCAAGGCAAAATAGACGACACACATTGGTACGAGGGCCTGCACACTAGAAGACAAAGTAGCCAGCTTGGGAGACAAGAGAACATCAGCATTGTCTTCTACACACCTTAATGCACAAGCGTGCAGCCCCCAATGCACAGATTGATTATCCCCTAGAGAAATAGAACGCACGTGGAGCAGCATGCACAGGTTCCACACCCGTGCGTGGTCGTGCGCCTCCTGAATTTTGCCTATAAATAGCAGCTGCAACTTAGATATTTATGTGCCGATTTTTACCTATCCTGAACCTTCTTGGGGTTCTGTGAGGAGGCCTTAGGGCCGACCAAAACATCTCACAGGTTAGGAACTTTCCTATCTTGGGTTCTCGATCATGAAATGACACCATACGAGTAGTTTACATGCAACAACGTCAAGGGTTGCAAGAATCATGTCATAGGCATAGGATCAAGGCGGTTGGAAACTTGTCTATGAGTGGAAGATCTTTATTTTTCTTATGTTTTTATCTTTAGATGGTTCTATTCATCCAGTATTCACAAAACTTTTCAATTCGTTAGACTTTTTATATTATTAGTAGTTTATTTTTTATTACTTGATTTGTTTGTGTTCTTAACTAATTCTTGTTTATTTATCTTTTGTGGCAAGTTCAATTAGTGGTTAACTTAACAATCCTATAACAACCAAAAGTTTACTTTTCTAAAAAACTATCATGGGGTTTGTATGGCTTCTGGTAGTCCAAAACTAGATCTAAGGTGAGGATTTCGGTAGTGAGACAGGTCCTTCGGGTTTCTGACATCCAAACCGAATTCTAAACAATGGCTTCTGAAGTGGACCAGATCCGAGCGACAAGTTTTTTGGTATCACCCTAAATGTGTGAGTGATTTTCTTGGCAAATGGCAGATTCCCTACATGTGCACTAGTGGTCTTTGGGCTACACACCTTAGGATTATATTCCTCCTTTATTAAGGTTATCATTTACAAGTCTTGGGGGTTAACGGTTGAAAATGTTAAGTCATTTAATAATCACTAAACCAAACTTGTATTTAATTGATCGCTAAAATATTTAAGTTGTCAATAGTATTTATAGAGTATTGTCTTTAACAATCATCGAACTTCAGGAAGTGGCTGGGAGTTGTTTAAATGCATAAAATATAAATATTATACAAAGATGAACATAACAAGAATATTTTATCTAAATCTCATTAGTACAAAGTTGTTTACTTTTAGAGGACTTCCGGCAACAATTAATCCTTCGGATCAGAAAATGAGAGTTAAGTAAGGTCAAAGGGATCCTAGTTGGAGTTCGCCTCTATTTTAATTTAGGAAGATAAATTAGAAAACCCAATGCTTAAATGATTGGTTTTACTATGGCTTGGGAAGTGCCTAAAACGCATGACTCGGGCTTTCCGACTTTCCTCTCCTGGAGTAGTCACAAGTCAACCTAGAATAAGAGGAAGCCCTTTGGTTGGTATAAATACCAACCCTTGGCTACATCAAAACACACACCAGATAAGGAGCTTCACTTCTAGACTTGTAACCATAGTTGTGTGTTTTGATGTAGCCAAGGGTTGCTAAGGGTTGGCTACATCAAAACACACAACAGGTACAGAGCTTCACTTCTAGACTTGTAACCATAGCTTTTCCTTTAATTCTCTGTTGTAATCATTTTACTTCCCCAATGCTAATCAGATTACTTCTCCAATTGTAATCAATTTAGTTCCCATGTTGTGGCCTATAGTTTGTAATCTTACCACTTCACCTTAGATTTTTAAGGTTAAGTGTACCATTATATCAATAAAGCATACTTATTCCATGTCTTATAATCGTTGTATTAACAATGTTCATGTGTAGGACTGTTTTCACTCAATATCAAACAGGACACAAGAACGATTCCAGGTTTTAATACATATTATGGTGGAAACAAACACACGTGATGGTTTGGTAGTTGGTTAGAAAGCTATAACGATCATGGATAACACACAAATGCTTCTAACAAAAATTCAGCAACACTTCGCCTTCGTCAACACTGGGCCCATTCTCCTGAACAATAATGGGTGAATGGGTCTCATTCGCACGAAAGGTCTAGGCAAGTGGTCCATTTTGCCTGACCACATTCGCCTAACCAAAATACTATTTTACCCCTATTACATTAAAGTATGAAATAACACCACAAACAACTCTATTAACCTAACACCTAGCTAGGGATATTCATAATATACATTTATATCGTAGTGAATACACACATGTACGAAATTGTTGACTTCTACACATTTGCGCATGTTACAACTGGAATTTTACACATAAATTGATTTCAGAGAATATATGATAACATTTAAACTATATGTGATACTATTTCATGGTTAATGACTTAAAAATGATTTTCATAGATACAATCCAAACTAGTACATGAATAGATTAAGAAAACAAAAATCAGAAATGCTACATGTACAAAACATCCAACATCTTTATTCCACCGGCACCATAAATACCATCCTTCACACTGGTGATAATCTTGTCACAAACCCATGGTGCACTCCTAATCCTCCAACATCTAACTTAATCACTTTTTTTTTTTGAAATTAAGGGAAGACAAAGGCGATTGAATTCACCATTGTCTCACATAATTCCTTCGCAACCTCAAATTTGACGGCCAAGTGTTGTTCTTCTATTAATTGTTGGAGCTTGAAAATGTGTTTGATAACATAGTTGAACCTCACCAAAAAGCTTGTCCATCTTCCATTTACTTATTGAGGTAATTCAAAGTATGCGAGTGCTTGGGAGCATATATGGTGCTTAGAGTAAACTCCTAACTACCATTTAATTAAATTCTTCTACTATCTCCTTAAGATCTATACTAGCATTTAGTTCTTAGTCATATATTAACAACCACTGCCAGGCTTCATAATTATTCTCACTTATGGTTGAAAACTAACTTGCCTTCTTGAAGTAAGACCCGCGTCAATCCTCGTTCCAAAATCATCACATTCTAGTTGTAGGACCTTGTCAAACTCAAGTACCTATAAGACTAGGGTCATTGCCAATATAATTCAAGGAAGTATAAGAGCATTAGGGACTCTTTCATATGCATAACTAGTGGGGAGGGTTTGCTCTAGTCTAATCCGGATATTAAGACGTAGTTCATACATGTAGACATCAAAGAAAATATTTAAAAACTTGGGCGTGCGAATTAGAGAAAAAATTGTGAGAGTTGAAGGAAACACTATAGAAATGATATTTGAAGTTGCTAGTTTTTATTCAAAGAATGGGTGCATGAGATTTGCCTTGGAATATTGTTTTTGCTTGAATAAAATTTGATTCTTCTTAAATCATACTCTACGTTGATGATAACTTGATAGCATGATTGTTTATGAAGTACACCAACATTTAAAAGAGATAACTTTTCTCAGAATTTTGAGATGAAAGACTTGAGGCTATATGACAGATAATTGTGTTACGTATAAATAGAAACAAAGTGAAAAGTAATCAAAAGCAATCACATGAGTAGGCATACATTATAGAAGTATTAGAGATGTAAAATTTGTTTGAAGGTTATTAAAATAATAAATATACCCCTAGAAAGATTTATAAAGAAGCAAATACAAAAGGTAAAAAAAAAGATTTAAGTCGTTTAGGAATCAAACATGATTACTTTTTTATGCTCAAGCATAATAATAGCTCATGAAGTGAGAAATGATGTAACGTTTGGCCTCTAATATCATGAAGTCATTAACCTTAATTAATTCAATTATTATGTAGACATTTCTATGTAAATGTATTCCAATATTAAGATCAATAAGAAGTCACTCCTTAGTTCCGATTTGGATGTATAGTGGTCACTTTTAATGAGTGAAGCACACCATACTACTATGTTTCTTTGTTTATTTTATTACATTAGTCGTCTTAAAATTGTTCACTAGTTTCCACATGAATCAAGTTTCTCCAACACCTTCTCCATCCTTTTCAATTAGTGTCAATCTATGTGTGCTAAGGGGCCGTTTGGCAACGTCTGAATGAGTAAGTGCTGAATGGTTAAGAGGTCTGAATGGTTAAGAGGTTCTG
>JAUTDX010005210.1:0-19546 GCA_030844895.1 Ambrosia x helenae | reverse complement strand
TATCTTCGATAAACGAAGGGAAACTTCCGATTGAATGAAGGTCATAAATCCGGTTATGAAACCACCACACGCTCCTCTCGTAATATAGCTGTATAAACTCGTGCAACGTCGTAGAGATCGTCCCAACACATATGGATACAACCAAGTAAATAATTATACGCATCCAATAATATCCCATATCTCTCGACATGTAACAAAAGATCTTCGAGTCAATGTGGTAAGTTGCTTCCACCATCCTGCTTGGCTCCCGTATTAGGAATCGCCCCAATTCCGCGCTGCAAATGGAAATCATTTGACAATGGACATTGATACAAACTGGAAAGAGTTTAAGATTAGATAAACTTACGACTGCCGAGAGTTGTTTGATCTTCGACCGAGCTTTTGCTGCGTATTTCGACCACCTGTATTTCTCTACTAACGTTGCCTTGATTTCTGTTGTTACCAAATTCATAAAAGGATCTGAGTTTTCTTGTCCCTCTACAAATGAAGACATTAAAACAAGAACAATAAACATGTCGAAGATAAATGATATTACGGAGTTGTATTCTTTATATGGAAAATGATCAAAATGGTTATTGAGTGATGAGTTTAACAAAATATGCGCTGTTTGGCACGAGGCAATGGAATGGATGAGGGAATGAAATGAAAGAGATAATCGAATGGACAAAGTAATGAATTGGATCATTACCATTTCATGTCTTGTTTGGTTGCAACGTGGGAATGAAACAAAGTATTACTTTATATTGTTTGATAAGCAAAAAAAAAAAGAAGGAATAAAATTGGTTGTGAGTGGCGGTGGTGGGTGGTGGATCGGGGTGTAAATGGTGGGTGGAAACGGTGGTGGCGGTTAAGGGTGGCGACGGTGGTGGTGGGTAGTGGCGGCAGCGGTGGTAGGTGGCCGTTGATGGTGGGTAGGTAACGGTGGTTGGTGGCGGACAGCAACGGCGGTGGAAGGTGGGGGTGGATGGCGCCGGTGGAAAGTGATGGCGGTAAAAGTGATGTGTGGCAGTGGATGTCGACGGTGGTGGGTGGCGGTGGTTGGTGGTGGGGGCGGAGGATGGCGGCGATGGTGGGTGGATAGGTGGCGGAACAGTGCTAGGTGGGTGGCGGCGGCAGCGGTGGTAGGTGGAGGTGGATGGAGTCAATGATGGGTGGATGACGGTGGTTGGTGGCGGGGTAGCGGCGGTGGAAGGTGGGGGTGGATGGCGCCGGTGTTGAGTTGATGGCGGCGATGATGTGTGGCGGTGGATGTCGACGGTGGTAGGTGGCAGTGCTTGGTGGCAACGATGGTGGGTGGGTGGCAACAGCGGTGGTAGGTGGGTGGCGGCAACGGTGGTAGGTGGAGGTGGATGGTGCGATGATGGGTGGGTGACGGTATTGAGTGTGGTGGTGGCGGTGAAGGCGATGGTGGTAGGTGGGGGTGGTGGTGGGTGGCTGTGGTGGGTGAAGCTGATGGTGGTGGTGGGTGGGTGGTGAGTTTTAGTGTTGTTAATGAAGCGTGAAAGAGGAGATGAAATGAACAAAAAAACATGGGGGTAGATGTAATAGTTTGAGGGAGTAGAATGCTTTGTGAAATGGGTGATTCCATTCCGTTGACCAACCAAACACGCAATCCTTCATTACCTCATAATGATCCATTCCATTCCATCTCTCATTCCAACATACCAAACACTATCTCAAACTTTTATAAATTCGCCATCAACCAGTGCTGGACACGTGTCTCTTGGCACACCAGATTCAGTCTTCGGGTAGCAGATCCATTCTCATGCGCCACATTATTTAATTAACGTGGTAGATCCATTGGATGGTGAAGTCTCAAGTCAAATAGCGGTTCAAAGAGAATTTGGAGCACGACAATGGATCTCTTGCGCCAAGGTTTAAATCCGATGTGGTTGCCACACCAAGATGTATTATTAGTTGGTTGATGTGGGTGAATTTATCATAGGGATCCCTAAGCCATACAGCCAATAGTCGAACCCGCTACCGAACGGATATTGGTAGGACGGTGGTTGTAGATATCAGTCTTCTGGAAAGACTTTTTGCTATGCGGATTACTACAGTTAAGAGCATCCCTCGTCTTGTCGATTAGCATTTGCGCAGGCCTTATCAAATACATTGGGTAAGGTGGTGGCTTCCCCTGGGTCGGTTGAGGCCTGGATCAGGTTGCTGTTACTGCCTCGTT
Organism: Ambrosia x helenae; assembly: GCA_030844895.1. Classification (NCBI taxonomy): domain Eukaryota; kingdom Viridiplantae; phylum Streptophyta; class Magnoliopsida; order Asterales; family Asteraceae; genus Ambrosia; species Ambrosia x helenae. The sequence goes on along the minus strand of JAUTDX010005210.1, from coordinate 17,364 downwards.
GCACGTTACGCACTATCCGACCGTCTTCCAGGCAGGAACGGAGGTCTGGGAATCGTAAATCCTTGCAATGCAGTAGCATCATGCGCTCCTTAGCAATTTGGAAAGATGGCGGGGGCATGGAGGAGCTTGTTCTCCCCCTTCTTTCCCAATCAAATGAAGAGCCGTCTAGAGGGCCAGTCAGCCAAGATGAATCGGAGAATGGGGCTAATATCAAACAATGTTTGAGGAAGGTTGCTGATGGTCACTTCACGGCGCGGTTAAGGTTTTGTGCTCTTCTGGAGTTGCACCGGTTGGGGAGTCCACCTTAAAAGCCTTGGTTGATAAGCATCCGGTTAGGGATCCCCCCACTTGCCTCATGTCTTGCCCAATAAAGATGCTCTTCAGGTTAACGCTGAATGTGTGTTGGAGAATATCCGCTCCTTCCCCAAAGGAACTTCTTGCGGAAGGGATGGCTTGAGAGCACAACATATTTTGGACGCATTGTGCGGACAGGGGTCCTCTCCGCCATCTGCTCTTCTTGTGGCCATCACTGAGGTGGTTAACATTTGGCTGCGAGGGCTGTGCCCGAAATTCTGGCGGAATTCATTGCCTCTGCCCCTCTAACCCCCTTATTAAAGCCCGATAACGGAATCCGGCCATTGCTGTCGGGGGTATCTGGCGGAGGTTGGTTTCTAAGTTGCAATGCGTAAAATTGGGAGGAGATGTCAGCTTACTTAGGGGACTTTCAATATGGGGTCGGGGTCCCCAATGGCGCAGAGGCTATTCTCCACAGTGCGAATAGATTCTTGAATGCGTTCCGTGACGACGGATCACTGGCCATGCTCACTGTGGATTTTTCAAACGCTTTCAACATGGTTGACCGGACAATCCTTCTGCGCGAAGTCAGTATCCGCTGCCCGTCTATCTACCAATGGGTTCAGTTCTTATACGCCCAACCTGCCAGGCTATATGTAGGAGACACTTGTATCGGGGCCTACACAGGGGTCCAGCAGGGGGATCCTTTGGGACCACTTCTTTTTGCCCTTGTCTTACATCCGCTGGTGCTACAGGTGGAAGAACACTGTTCCTTACCCTTTCATGCGTGGTATTTGGATGATGGCACGATTATAGGCAAGGCCGAAGAAGTAGCTAAAGCCCTAGACATCATTCGAGCAGAAGGTCCCCAGTTTGGGCTTATGCTTAATATTAAGAAGTCGGAGATCTTTTGGCCAACATGCAATGGTATGAAAGTGAAGCCTGGTATTTTTCCTGAGGAGATCGGAAGACCACAGACAGGGGTAAAGCTTCTAGGGGGGGCTGTTAGTCGTGATGGGGATTACATTAGCTCAATGGCAGTCAAGAGGGCTCAGCGCGCGGTTGGCCTGATGGGCGTTTTGCAGAAGTTACGGGGACCCCAAAGTGAGCTCTTATTGCTTCGCTCATGCATGGGTGTGGCTAAACTGTTGTTTGGGCTTCGAACGTGCCAACCGACCTTTGTTGGGGAGGCAGTATCCATTTTTGACAAAGGTCTCCGAGGTGCTGTTGAGGATATCGTTGTTTGTGGGGGGGCTTTTTTTGGGGATCTTCAATGGCGATTGGCGTCCTTACCGATCAGCTCGGGGGGCTTGGGCCTGTGCTCGGCGGAAGATGTGTCCGCATATGCATATGTGGCTTCTAGGGCGCAATCCTGGAAGCTACAGGAACACATACTAAGGAACAGCGGGGGTGGTTGGGATGGATGATGATTATAAGCTTGCACTGGACAATATTCGCAGCTCTCTCCCCAATGTAGATGTGGGCGGCTTTACGGATAAAGACACCGCCCCAAAAAAGCCTCAAAAAATCTTGGCGAGTGCGTTTAACTGTAAAGCCATGCAGACTATGGAGGAGGAGTTTAACATGTCATCGCGCCAGAAAGCGGTGTTTGAATGTCTCAAAGAGGCACATGCTCAAGATTTCCTCACTACACTCCCAATTGACGGACTAGGGCAACATATGTCGGCTATCGAATATCGGGCGGTCCTCAAATACCGACTGATGATTCCTATGTTCCCCATTGACGAACCGTGTCCGATCTGTAAAAAAACACGCTTGGACAAGTTTGGAGAACACGCCCTACATTGTAAGGAGTTGCCAGGCTTTAAATACAGACATGACCTGGTTAGAGATGTTCTATGGGATGTGTTACGAAGGGCAGGGATTTCAGCCAAAAAAGAGGCTCCCGTGAATTTCTTGACGGACCCACTTGACGGGCGGTCCACATTGAGGCCAGCGGACGTTCTTGTGTTCGGGTGGGCGCAAGGCAAGCATGCGTGCGTTGACCTTACTGGGGTATCCCCATTGGTGGGACTCCGGGATTCGGGTTTTGTGGCTGGGCAGGCAGTTTTGAAAGCTGAGAGCAAAAAAGTGGACAAACATGAAGCGGCTTGTCTAGAGAACCAACATGTGTTTGTGCCCTTCGCTTTTGATACTTTTGGAGCGCTGGCCCCGCAAGCAATCAAGCTCCTCGATCGCGTGAAAGAAAGTTGTGCAAAGTAATTCCCCAGCTACTAAGGGCCAATGTTTTATTTTCAATAGAGTAGGTTTTGCAATACAAAAAAGGGGTAGCGGCGCAACTTGTGGCCCGTTTACCTACGTATCACTTGTAATTGGTTGTTTTGGTTTAATATATTAATGTGTTAATCAAAAAAAAAAAAAAAAAAAAAAAAAAAAAAAAAAAAAAAAGCTAGCAATTTCTTAATTAAAAAACAAGAACAAGTAAAATGGTATTCTTATAAAAGAAAGTAAAACGTTAAAGCTTTTTTTTGTCAAATTTATTCGTTAAAATGACCATTTTAGTGTTTTTTCTACTGTTTTCATATAGCAACAATAAAAGGGATTAATAGAAGCCAAAACAAAAGAACATACGTAAATTCTTGATGAACCTTTGAGTGTGGTTGTTACAGCATCAAAGTCTGAATTAATACAACGTAGAAAATGATCGGACGGATTCCTCTTGATAGGACATGCGAACCCTGACTCAGCAAAAAACTGTAAGAAAACATAATTAATGTATCACGTGAAAAATATATGTATAATAAAGTCTAGTTGCATTATTTTTACTATTTGTTTTATATTGTATGGAAAATCAATCAGAAAAAGTGAATGGAAAACAATCACAGGGTCATTTGCGACAACAAAATCTCACAGATATTAATGTAGTAGTCAGGAGTTAGGGTGTTAAATGAGTTGTCTTTAGGTGACGAACCCGAAAATCTTGTATACAATTATGGAATGAATTTATCTATGTAATTTTAGTTTTTCACGTAAAATATTTATTCAATTTACATATTTTCAAACTTATATAAGTATAATAAACTAGTTAAATGAGTCATTTTTCTGAACTAACGCCAACATGTTTAAACTAAACTAATAGTCATCTTAGGTTTGTGTATGCCTATTACAAAATAAACCATTGATCTTCAAGTAAGTTTAGTTATTTACCCCCCCTCACTAACCTCAATAGCTTCCTTTGTCTCTCCAAAATACACGGTTTCGCCTCCGGATAGCAGAAACAAGTCATCAAACAATGCGAAAACTTCACTGCTCGGTTGGTGGATGGAAGAAATGACAGTTCTTCCATCACGAGCCACGCTTTTTAGCGCATGAGCCACGAAAAACGCAGACGCGCTATCAAGCCCACTTGTTGGTTCATCTAGAAACAACAACCGTGGTCTTACAAGGATTTCAAGTGCAATACTTAACCGTTTCTTCTCACCGCCACTTATACCCCTCAAATGCCAGTTTCCGACCAATGTATCCGCGCAATCCTCCAATCCCATTTCCATTATCGTCCCCTCAATCGTGTCTTCGACCTCTTCTTTGGTCATTGTTGAAGGTAGCCTCAAATGGGCTGAGTAGGTGATCGTTTCTCGCACTGAGAGGGTTCCCATTAGAACATCTTCTTGTGTCACGTAAGCCTACATATTGTTGATATCAGTGGCGGATCTAGAAATGAATTTCAGTACTAATTTTTTTAATTTTAGTAGCAACGTTTTCCAAATTTCGTAAAAAAAAAAACAAATTTTCCACTATGCGCGCGAAGTTGAGCAGCAACTGACGCGGCACCTAGTTATTAACTAGGTCCGCCCCTGGTTGATATATGATTTTGTCAATAGGTAGTTGTTTAAAATAACACATTAAAAATATAACAATTAAAAAAAATCATGTATTTGAATCAGAATCTTGCTATGGAAAAAATTAGTAGTACGTTTTGTTGAGAATTAGTTACAAACACATTTTGCTTCGGTTTGAAAAAAGGATATTGCAAACAAAATACGTAGAAAAATTGAGATATTTTTGCCTCATGGTGGTGTGAAGAAAATTCCTTTTACGTTTTGTGTGTGTCAGAAATTATTCTTTTTTCATTTGGTGGTCCACTATCTGAGATAGGCGTAAGTTTGCTTAGATGTCACACATCTCTCTATCTCGTAGACACGCGTGATGACTTGTCATCAATCCGCTATCTTAGATAGAGGTACTATGACATCTTGTAAGAGATCCTCAATCTCAAATAGCGAATCTATGACAAGGATTGTAGTTTTTCTCGTCCATCTACCAAATGTAAAATATGGTTTTCGACGCACACAAGATGCAATTAATTTTTCCTTCCACACACAGAAATTTAAAATTGATAAATAAATACCTAAAAAAGTATTTAATATAATATTACATGTAGGAAAATCATAAAAAATATAATTAATAAAATTCTTGGCAAAATCCAGAACAAAACAAAGATTTAAAAAATAATAATAACTAAAATTAATAGTTAAATCCTCTAAAAATGTGATTAGGTAGAAAAATAATCCGTCAAAAATGATCACAGACGAAATAAATTGCTACAAATCAAATTTGCAGCTAGCATAATGGTATTTGTAGAAGTCTTTTTAGGTGATCTAGCAAAATGATAAGTGTTTCCATGGGACCATGAGGTTTTTTTGGAGTGTTTTGCCATTTTGTTTTGTAGGGTGTTTGGTAGCATACTCTAAAGACATCCAATTTTCACATGGCAAGCAAATTAACTCCTTGAATATATTGCCACTGAGGCTCTGGCCCAATGGTGTGAGGGTGAGGGTGTACAAGATGAGGTCAGAAGTTCGAATCTCCTCACATGTGATAAGGGTGAATATTAGGTGAGGATGTAATTAGCCGTTAAAAAAAAACTCCTTGAATATATTGACATGACAAAACTTTAAAAAGAAAAGGGTATATATGCTTCTTTGACTAGCGAGATCCAAAACAAGTTCAAAGTCTTCTAAAACGCTTAAGATTTTTCTATACCGTCCAAAAATTAAATAAAACATGGTATATGTAGCGATGGATGCATCGAGTTAATTACTTACTACTGCGCCATAGCTTAGGCTCTTCTTCTCGCCGTTGAGTAGAATGTTTCCAGCCATCACCACATTCTTCGATAGTCTACCTACATCATTAACAATCCAAATCACATTATACTTATTTACGTTTGAACAACAAGCTATTTAGCCGAGTGGTATCTTGGTGTGTTAAATAGTGCCCCTCTTGGTCGAGGGTTTGAGTCTCACCGTAGACTTGTATAATTAGCATTTGATTAGATGGGTACGTGTATGAGTTGCCGTTGTAAAAACAACTTAAACAACTTTTGAAATTAATTAACTTGTACAACAATATGTTTTAGACAAGAAAGAAACCTGCTAATGCATCAAGAAGTGTGGACTTTCCTGAACCGGAAGGACCCATGATAGCCATGATCCGACCCGGTTCAGCATACCCGTTAAGACCATGGAGCAACCGTTTGGTTGGCCCATCACCTGAGCTCGGTAGCATCACCCTTAGATCTTGCCACACTAGATAACTTGCTCTTTCGATCATACTCCTACTCGGACCTATACTCATTCCACCACCTTCATCACCTCCATCACGCCCCGCCTTTCGATCGCCACCAGCGTGATTTCCAACTTCTATGTTCATCTTTAGGAGAAGAACCTTTAGAATAAGGATGTTAAAAAACCAATTATGTAGATTATAATAAGCAATTTGTCTAAAGATATTTATTGCTCTTTTTTTTTTAATTTGATATGGATTTGAGGTGGTATTAAGTTAGCATGGCCATGCATTTATTTTTGAAAGCAACGGTTGGTTGGTTGGTTGTTAAATGACTTTTAATCAATTTGTTTAAGTCTTTGAAACTAGATCTACATAAACTTATGGATCTCAATAACTGTCATCGGTTCAATCATTAAATGTAAGATGAATATTTTACTTTGTGAATAGAACACCAAAATAGAAAAGAAAGCGGTAGCTTTGATTTGTTTAGGAATTATGTTACGACGCCAGTCAGAGAATGCGATGCAACACGTTGACCTCTATATTTACAACTTATGACATGTGGATATGATGTTCCTTGCAAAATAAGCTAGGTGTTATAACCTTGTATGGTGTTATTAGGTGTGAGGTGGGGTTTTTTTTTTTTTTGAGGTGCGGTTTTTTTTGGTGTATATGGTGTCTTTAGCTTTTTGGTAGTAGCTTTTTGATTTTGATAAAAAGTCGTTTGCCGTTAAAGAAAAGGAGAGCACATGATTCTTAGAGGGGAAGTCAAGATTCAATCGTTGATATTAGTGTAACTTAGAAATTATTGGTGTAACATTATAAGAAATGTAACATTTGTCATTCGAAAAAAATAGTTTTATTTTTTTTAAAGGCAGAAAGTTTTATTATCAAACAAATCGTAGAACAGATAATTACAAGTTCAACCTTTACATCGACTGATTACATCAATGCGATCACTCAAGAGCCTCGAGCATTAAACGATTTTTCACCAAAGAAACTCCACTGTTTTAATTTCTTCCATCATTTTCTGAATCACCAATCTCTTAGGGGGTGTTTGTTTTTCAGCTAGAAGTACTTCTGGCCACTTATGTCTGCGCCGCGCAGACGCGGGCAGACATTTGTGGCTGGAAGCTTGTTTGTTTTCCGGAAGACAAAACCTCAAAAAACCTCTGCCCGAGCTCTTCCCATACAGACATGGCTCCAAGTCTTTTTGCCTCTTCTTCATTCATCTCCCAGGTAACTCCTTCCCTCTCATCCCCAAACCCTTCTCCTCCTCCTTCCTCCTTCCCTCCTCCTCCTCCCTCCTCTCCACCGCCGCCTCCTCCTCCCTCCTCTCCACCGCCGCAGCCTCCTCCTCCCTCCCTCTCCACCGCCGCAGCCTCCTCCTCCCTCCCTCCCTCTCCACCGCCACCCCAACCTCCTTCCCTCCCATCCCCTCTGTCGCCGCCGCCGTCATCTTCCTCCTCCCTCTCCACCGCCGCCGCCAACCTCCTTCCCTCCCCTCCCCTCCCCTCCGTCGCCGCCGCCGCGTCCTCCTCCCTCCCTCTCCACCGCCGCCAACAACCTCCTCCCACAGGTATGTTTTCTTTTTTTAGTTCTGATTTGTATAGGTTCTCAGATTTGTATAAGTTCAGATTTATTGATTTTGTCATACAAATTATTTGTTGTTATTGATGTTGATATGATGGTTTAAGATGCAAATCTGAGAACCTATAGTGTTGTTTGATTCTGTAGTAAGCTACAGAGTGAAGCTTTGAGAGAGGCAATTACTATAGTGTTGTTTGATGTTGATTGTTTTTTTTAGTTCAGATTTTAATCCGTTTTTTTTAGTTCAGATTTGTATAGTTTGATATTGTTGTTCATAATGTTCAGATTTGTCATAATGTTCATGATTTGTTGTTAAGATATTGTTGTTCATAATGTTCTTCAGATTTGTAGTTGATTTGTTGTTCATAAAGTTCATGATTTGTTGTTAAGATATTGTTGTTCATAATGTTCTTCGGATTTGTAGTTGAATTATTGTTCAGAAGTTAAAAAACAAACAGTCTTCTCTTGCAGACTGCAGACCTTTGGTCCACCTCTTCTCCTGCAGACGTCTGCAGATGTGGTCCGCAGACTGCAGACCTTTTCCTGCAGAAAAAACAAACAGCACCTTAGACTCGAACGCCATCTTCATTTCTCGATTTCTATATTAACCAACATAATCGATTGAACCATCCTCTCTTTAGTATTTTAGCTAAACAATATATTAAATTATGAAGAATAGTTGTATGCTTTAACTTGTATTTATTGTAATTAAATAATAAATTTATGTATTTCATGAAAAATAATAATAACCGACACGAAATAGGTTGATATTTAAGCATCAATGTAATTTTCTTGGAAGTATTATACAAAGAATGTATTTACTTCACCTACATTATTGTTGAACATGAATCAACATAACCAATTTTAAGTTAGAATTGTATACAAAATTATATGATCACATATATGAATGTCATTTTACCATTTGTGTTATATGTAGAGTGAGTTGTAGACTGTTGTGAGGACATCATATAGTTAATTGTTTATTCTTTTCTAATATTAATAATTGTGAATTTCAAGTGACCAAGATACATGTTATTACTGATTAAAAAAGTTATACTCTTTGCAGAAATAAAGAACATGTCTTTTACTTCTAATTCAGAGAATATACTTATCCTTGTAGGTGACACTTCAATATGCATAGTTGGCGGATGGACCACTTCTTTGTAGATTTGGAAATGTTGTCCAAATCATTAATAAATCATTAAGTGTACTCTCTATCTATATACTCCGTATTTGACAATTTAAGTTGGCATATATTTCAGTACTACATGTTTTTCCTGTCTAATTATTAACAGAAAATAGATTAAAAATGTGAGTGATGTGATGTCATTGATTGGAGCCTCAGGTGAACCATAGTATATCTTAATTAATCTATTCAGTTTTTTTTAAATAGCTAATGTTGTCCCATTATATTATACATCAAATATACCTTTGCCTAAATTTGAACCAAGGATCTTCTCTTTAAAAGCCTTAAAATCTTGTTTTTTTACTAAGTGTTATAATTTTTTGAGGCTCGAGTCATTTTGTATGTTTGAAAGTTTATAGTTAGACTTAAACATGGGATTAACGTAGTGCTAATCATAAACATTCAATATTTGGATTTTAAGTGACTGGTTTTTTGTCATAAAACATCGTCACAATTCTAGTTTGTTTAGTAGTATGTGCATACATACTCCAAATTACACTCATCTATAATAAGAGGGCCGCCCATGTCGATGAATGAATCCATGCACGTACCTATTAGAACTATAATATTAGATCAGAAAAAGAAAATGGAAACAATCTAGAGAGAGACATTTTTTTTATATTCATCATACCACAGCTACCGTTTGTTTCATTAGACATTCCTTTAATGCACGGTTTAACACCTAACTAACTATTGAATTGAATGGTACGTGTTAGGTTGTACGTACACTAAATATTTATACAATAATGGTCCCTCGAGTATTACATTAATGCCAAGTGAGGCCAGCTCACTTGGTAGAAGTTGTTGCCTCTTTAGTTTATAAGTTTTACGTTCAATCCCAAGTAAATTTGTATAAGAAGTAAGAATCCAAGCTGTGAAAAATGTTTTACATTAATTTGACATTATTATCCAACTATTTATTGTCAGTCACATATAATATTGAAGATATACACAAATGGTTTAGCAAATGCTACGTCTTTAAGGGAGAACAAAAAGATGTAGCAAATGCTACATCTTTAGCAAATACCAAGAGTGTCCTTGTTCACATGCGTTTGGTTGAAGACATGCAAGTAGGGAGATCGAGACTTGAGGAGTTGAGGGTTTTATAGTTTGAGTCATGAAGCTAACTATTGTCATTATTGTTGGATAATAATCATAAACCTATGATGATTTTATAGTTTTTTTTTTTAACGCAAATTTTATTACACCTTAATTCCACATCACCTTGCACTTGCAAGGATTTGAACCCATAACCTTACATTTGTAGGGGGGACACCATATCACTAGACCAAGAGGTCATGGGTATGATGATTTTATAGTACTTTGAATAGTATAGGGTTTATACTATAAATATATTTTTCTCTGTATAATTATAAATATTGAGCAATATAGAAACCCAATTTAGGTATTCCACAATAATTAACATGGTATAAGCATGTGATTCTCTCTATGAATCCCACTAGAGTCAATTGTCGCTACTTTTCACTAATTGAATTTTTTTCTGACCCTTTCTTTGCTTCTCTCTTCCGGTGCTCCTTATCGCGGGACGTCATCTGCGGTAGTTCCGCTGCTAAGTCGAGACCGCCACAAAATCAAGAAAAAAGATTGGTTTCTTTATTTTGTGTTTGGGGCCTTCTTGCCGATGTCAATAATGCATTTCAAAGAATGGTGATTACCCAAGGTTTGTATATATGAAACAACCACTTGGCTATGTTGATCTTCGTATTCTGAGCATGTGTGTCGGCTTCGCAAGGCCCTCTAGGGCCTTAAGCAGGCACTACATGCCTGGTATCATCGATTTGCTATCTACATTGCCCAATCCGACATGGTCATGCGCAATCCTTGCAACACACTCGCGGATACCAACTCCAAAATTAGTATGTTCGGCAAACCGCTTGCAGATCCTACCCTTTATCATAGTCTTGTTGGTGTGTTGCAGTATACAACATTAACTCGCCCTGACATTGCATTTGCATATCCTACCCTTTGTTGTAGTCTTTCTCAGTGACAACCTGGTGTCGTGGTCTTCCAAACGACAACATGTCGTCTCCCACTCTAGTGGTGAAGTTGAATATCGCAGTATTACCCATGTTGTTGCTAAAGCAGCATGCTTCGTAATCTCTGCTTGAGTAACACTGTCCTTTGTCACATACCACCCTTGTGTTTTTTGATAATGTTATTGCATGTATTTAGCATTTAACCCTGTAAGCATTAAGGAAACAAATTATGTGGAAATAGATTTACACTTTGTAAGGGAACGTGTTGTCATTGGTCAGGTTGTGTTTTACATTACATGTTCCCTCAACTCACTAGTTTGCAGATATTTTCACCAAAAGCTTGCCTTCACAGCTCTTCCTTGACTTTAGATCTAGTCTCAGCGTTAAGGAACCTCACACTAGGACTGTAGGGGTTAGATAATAATTATAAACTTATGGTGATTTTATAGCAGTTTGTATAGTATATGGGTTTGTACTAGAAATATTTTTCCTTGTACTATTATAAAACATTGTATGTGAGCAATACAATAACCCAAAGAATTACACTTCGGACCGCGAACAAATGAATAATATTTAAGCCGTTAGATATTATTAATCACGAAACAACTTTGAAGTGGTAATAAATATTTGGTGAAATATTTTAGTGGATCGATTATTTTGAATAATCGGTATTGATTGTTTAGAGAAACAATTAGACAGGGTGTGGATTAATTATTTGAGATAATAATTAATTAATTTTTAAAGACGTTAGACGAAAAAGATGTTCATTATCGGATAATGATATAAGGTGCGTGTGTAAGTAATATTATCGTTTAATTGTTAAATTCTAGTAGGTTTATTACTAAATAATAAAACGGAGAAAAATATATGTTAATAGTTAATTATATAAATTAAACTAATGGGTGGAGATTAATAAAAAGTTAATTAATCAATGCAAAATCCATAGGAAGCAAGCCAAAACTTGGGGGGATTAGAGTGTAAATAAGATGATTATATAATCATCTCATTCTCTCAACCTAGGTGCACTTGACCATAACCCTTGCCACCAAAAGTGATTAAGAAGTTTAACCAAACACACGCCACAACCAACCATTCCACCGTTGCCGAGCCCACCTTCGTAGCCAACCACCCCAATAGCCACCACCCTCCACGCGCCACCTCCCGCGTTGCAGCCCCACTCGCGGCCACTCGCGACGTCGCCACCCTTGTGTGGTGTACCGGTTCACGTGCCATCTCGTGTTGGTGTTTCTGGATTGGATCTAGTTTGGGTGATTGGATCGTGAAGTTGGTGTATTTTGTGATTTGGCTAACTAGCAAAGTCGTTCGTTGTATGCATTGTGCGGGTCATTGGTTTTCGTCAAATGTATAATTCTAAACCCTTATGGATGCGTTTATTGTTTGATTGTTATTGTATATGGATCACTATGAATGAGAATAAAATCTATTTTAGAGTTATTACATGCTTCCGCTTTATTAAATTAATTAAGATGTTATTTGTCATCCCTAATTGTGAGTTAAGCAACAAGGATAACACACGTGTCAACACCAAAGACCAAATCATCATGCAATTTATTTTTCATACTCTCAATAGAGCATAACCTTAAGACCATACGGTATGGGGGGCGGCATAGGAGGGGCAAGAGGATGCCGGGCCTCGCTACACCACCCCTGGGGCGGCATAGAGGTTGGGGCAGCAATAGAGGCAAATAATGTCGTTGATGCCGTGCCACTCATTTGTTTTTTAATTAATTTTTTATTATTTTTAATAATTCTGACCAATGAGGAGGCCCGTCATCATAGTGCACACCACCCCCTTGGAGGCCCATCATCAAGATGTCTATCCTCCCACTCCTACGTGGGTCTACGTGGCGGCCCATCATAAAAATGTCACCCCTCTCCACACCCACTAGTCTAATAAATTAATAATCTAGTTAAAGTGTATAATTTTCTTGCTCAAATAGTCAAATGTTAATGTCTTGAAACCTTTTATCGATGGATATATAAATAATCTCACCAAACGAATATCTTTCCGGTATTTAGGATATTCAACACAGAGTATATTGTATATCACATTTACATTTTAACTCTCGCTTCCAGATCTTGTGAATTTGCCCTTGGATCTCACACATGGGCACTCTTGGTCAACCAACTCTGGAGTAGCACATCATTGCAACCCAATAAAACCGAATGAACCCAATTCAATTGTGGTGGTGTCCCATTGAACCCGATCCAATTTCCAACCCTTTTACCACTTGTATTAAGATATACAGCACTGAATCCTTTGCATAAGTGGGTTACTTATTAGATAACAAATTATAAATGGGTGGTTCAATGGAAAAGTTGTGTTTTTTGGTAAGCTTCTAAACGGTTTAGCGGCTTCAATCATTAAACTATAGGGTTCTGCAAAAGTTTCTGTGATGCCGCTGAATGGATTGGCGGCATCAGTGATGCCGCTGAATGGGTTGGAACTTTCAGACCTAATGCCGCTGAACGAGTTAGAGGCATCCAGCTTTTTTATTTTCCTAGTTTCTCTTGTTCGACCATAATTAAATGAGAGGGAGGAATCCTTGGATTTCAAATTTTTTATTAAGCATTTATTGTGTTTTCTGGAGGGTTATCTGAGGGATGCTCGGATGGTTTATCGTGTTCGTTTTCAGGTGGATTGGTTTGTGGTTTCTTTGAAGACGAACCACCCGTGAATGCTGTTGATGGCTTTCGTAAACGCCTCCATATTTGTTGGATAGATATTGCTGTTTTAGGAGCAGGTTGTGAACAGTAAAATCCTTCTCCATTGTTTTCCATTTTCAAACTTTTCTAAGATCCTCAAGGGGTAAGAAAAGAGAGAAGTTGAGTAATGTATTTAACAAATAATACAAATTTATTGAACAACTATTTTTCCAAACTACTCAATCAAACTATACAATCTACCGAGTTACAAGACAATCTAATCTATTTCCGAGATCACCAATTCCAATATTCTACCACCGTTTCTTGTTGCGGAGTTCCTTAAGTTTCTGTTTCGCACCCTTCCATCACAATTGCTTTATTGAAGTCAACAATAGCTTGTGGACCCAGAAACTCATTCTTCCAGTCTCCGGAACTCAGGATCGCATTCAGATTCAAATCCATCTGAATGTGACAGGGGAAGATAAATCAATATGTTGAACATTGGTACCAAATCTAAAGGTACTCAATGATCAACCCAGGCTGCCATACCAAAGTAGCATGATGAAGAATCTCAAATTCCTATATCGCCGACGTCGCTAATCACGGACCGTGATTCTTCAACATCGGATGGCCTTGCGCTACAGGGTTTGCCTGGAAAGTTGTCCCCCCTAAAGAGTCTGTCGGCATGCCAGGGGGTGGTACACTGGAGATTGAGACCAAAAACGACAACCGACTCTCTAATATTATAAACTACAAAGACAATGTTGCATTCTACACGTGTTATACCACGTGTGGATGTAACATCGATCCAAGTAGTTTCATGTGGATGTAACACCGATCCAAAGACACCGCTTTTTTGGACCCAGAAAAGCGATGCAAGGCGGGGGATGAAACAGGAGAGGATGCTTTTAAGCATGAATGATACAAGTTTAAAACTAAACATCCCCCGCCCAATACTATTATATCTCCATGTGGATGTAACATCAATCCAATATCAATAAAAAACCGTACCCTCCAGAACAATTGCGGGAAAAGTATTATATCTTTATTGGTATTTTGTTTAGTTTTCTACAATTGTGTTGTAAATGGGATTGAGAGAAAGTGTTGTGTTGTAAAAATTGTGGGATTAAGATGAGGGATTGAGAGAATGGTAATGTGGACGTAGAGTATTTATAGGTTTGATGCCTTATAACCATTTGGCGGCATCAATGCCTTTAACCATTTGGCGGCATCAATGCCTTTATAACCATTTGGCGGCATCAAAGTGACTACATGGGATTGAAATCATTTGGCGGCATCAAAGTGCTCCTCCAAACCATTTGGCGGCATCAAGGGTGAATCCTCCATCCCATTCAGCGGCTCAGTGATACCCCAAACGGATTAGCGGCTTCACCTTACACAAGTCAGAAACCTATATCTTTATGATTGATGCCGCTAAATGGTTTAGAACCCATTTATAATTTGAAATCCAAAAAGTAGCCTAGTTCTGCAAAGGATTCTGAGAGGGAGGGATCAAATAATGAAGTCGCCAAACCACTCTAAGCCATCAAATGATGTCGCCAAACCACTCTAAGGCATCAGATGAAAAATTGTTGTAAATTACCTCGTCATTATTCGTTTTAAATAAATTTATGATTATTACATTTATTCACTATTAAACATTAAAGATTATTCGTTTTAAATAAATTTAGTATTATTAAGTAATGTAATAATCCTAAATTATTTATTAATAATAGTAGTAGTATTAACATTAACAGTAAGATAATAATAACGCTGCCATTACTAAATAAAACTCGAACAGAAATTGATTAGTCACCAACGCATCCATGATAGCAAAGGGTGATTGATGATAAAGATAATGAAAGTAAACAACATTAAAAAGACAACATTGATGGTACGACTGACATGAAGCTGTTGTGGGGTGATTCACTGATGTCGTTGACGCCTTGCGTTTCCGCAACTTTTCTTGTTATGGCCGGTCTCTCCACATCGACTGCATGTATGACGCCTCGGGCGATCGTCATAATTGACATCCATCTCATTTTGTATTCTTCTCTGACGTACTCTGCCTCGATGTGTGGCAATCATCGACGGGTCCCCTTGAATTCTCCACTCAGCCGGCGGCCAGTCAGACTTAGGCCCCAAGGTGTAGAAATGACCGTTGTACTGCTCAATGTACGTGTCTGTGTGGTATTTCCAACTAGTAATAGCGTGAGGGCTTTTACCCAAAAAATTGCAAACAGCAATTGCATGTGAACATGGAAATCTTTGCATCTGCCATTTGCCACACGAGCACACCTTCTTTTTGTACTCAACGGTGTAGTCATTTCCGCCCCGGTCATTTGTCTCAACCCTTGAAAGAACGTTGAACCTTAGCGCATTCGCATCGTACATCTTGACTTCATGCTCCATAGCAAACTCCCAAAAGCTTCTCATACCTGCTCCATATGCGAGGTGGTAGAGGCGTGTTGCAACTGCTGGAAATCTGAGTGTGCTTAACATATTGATCGATGTCTCTGTGAAAGGTGTATTGAATCAGAGCTGTGATAGGCAGCAGTCGCGCTTCCCGCAAGACGTTGTTCATGGACTCCGAAATGTTGGTCGTTAGGTTACCCCACCGACGATGCTCTCTATCACGATAAAGAGTCCACTTTGACTTATCAATGTTGTTAAGGTAGTCCCATGCCTCTTGATTTTTCAGCCTCATTTCGCTAACAGCCCACCGATACTTTAAGTGCTGATTTGTGCTACCAATAGACCAACAAAGTTTCCGTAGGGTTTTGTTCCTGAACCTTCCGCTGAAATTGCTTCTGATGTGACGAAGACAGTAACGATGGTAGGCGTTGGGTTCCTTCCACTGTGGAAGGTTTTCCATTGCATTAATAATGCCATTGTGTCTGTCGGATATCACACACAAAGGCCCCATGCTATTAGTGGTAACGTATTCACTAAGGTTTTGGAAAAACCAACACCAGCTGTGTACAGTCTCTTCGTCAACGACGGCATACGCCACAGGAAGGATGTAGTTGTTTGCATTTTTTGTTACCGCAAGCATCAGCTTACCTCGGTAGGGTCCCTTCAGATGAGTCGCGTCCACCGAGATGACAGGCATGCATCGACGGAAAGCACGGATAGAAGGACCGAACGCCCAAAAAATATATTTAAACGTGGGGTAATGCGGATCTCCGTTTGGATGATTAAAGAACGTAACGACGGTGCCTGGGTTTCTCGTCTGCAGCCGCATAAGATATGTGGGTAGCTCCTTGAAATTGCTGTCCCAGTCACCATAGATACTTTCTATAGCCTTTCTTCTTGCTCGCCACGCCTTAGAATACGAAACATCAACATTCAGAACCTGCTTGACATGGGTTTGGATATGTTTTACCTTAAGCTTGATGTCCGTACGAATTTGCGGTAAGATGTGTGATGCAATATCCTTTGCTTTTAAACTTCTGTTGCTATTACGTATGGTCGAAGGATAACAGCTGTGTTTTGTACACCATACAGTAATTCGCCAGTAATGTGAGTCAGACCGAATTGATGCGGTGCAACGCCACTCACACTTGCGACCACTAGACAAAGGATTTACAAACTTTGGGTGTCTGGTGTAACATACGACCTTGTATTGTTTTGGTTTGCTTGCCGTTACATACATCTCCCGGCCACGACGGATGTTCCACTGTCTAACCGCACGGTCTACCTCATCTTTTGATTTGAAAAACATACCAAGACGGATATTGTCCCCTGATTTTGGGTTCCACAACACGAAGTCATCCTCTTCGTATTCTGGAACCATGTAATCTGTTAGCTCCACATCATCTTGAGGATCGTAGTCATGACTTGGACCTATCTGGAGAGCCAGGTTGTCATTTGGTTGTGTCTGTTGGGTCATTGGCTGACTGGGCTCGGCCTCGTGTGCAGAGTCTTCAGAGTGTTCTGATGGCGATTCTTCGTCATCACTATCTCCCGTGTCTTCTGACTCTCCCCTTCCGCTTCGGATTCGTCAAACCCATCATTATTGTCATTACCGGCAACATACTGAGGTACTTGGAAAGATTCTTCGTCGTCATAGGGGAACCTACCTCGTCATTTTCTTCGTTT
>JAUTDX010000532.1:0-154128 GCA_030844895.1 Ambrosia x helenae | reverse complement strand
CGTCTACTTTTCGTTTAGTTTCATGTTTTTTATTGTTGTTTCTTTTTAATATGATAAGTTCGGTGTTTATGGTCTCTTACGGTGGTGTGACATTAGTGCTACTTGGCATGATTATACACCCCATACCAACGCGTGGGGCTTAATGCTGCTTTTGTTTAAAACAAAAGTTTTGTAAGTTATTAAAAATTGAGGTGTGTGGTTCAACATTGTTTCTTCTACTTTTCTATGGGTTTTATTATTTATTTTTTTTCTTTTTAATACGAGATTTTCCGATGTTGATGGTTGTTGACGATGATATGACATTGTGGTACTTGACACGTTTTACACCCCTGCAACAATGCATGGAACTTAACACTACTTTGTTTAAAAATACAAGTATTTGTAACTTACTAAAAATTGTTCATCAATAACAAAATCCTTGCTTATGTGGAGGCTGCAATGGCAACTTAGCGAATGGCATGCATATTTTTTTGTCTTGTATTAATGTGATTGGGGGTAGGTCACATGTTCGATTCATGCAACCACAAAAAAATTTCTCGTGACGGTTTGAGCTTAGCAAGAATGACACGGTGTGGTGGGTAGGGATTTAAACTTAAAACCGCTAGATTAGGTTATATAAGGATTTCTACTGAAATAATTCTTTCAAAAAAAAATCTATCTTTCTCTCTATATCTAGATATAGATAGGAAGGGGTATATCAATTTTAATACATTTTATGAGGTGGAACATTATAATTCATCAATTTTAACCGCTTTAAATACAAGTGTAGATGAATTATCAAAGACCAATATTTATGACACTTGGAATGTTGATTTATGTTCATCACATTGTTGAGAATTTCAAGTGTGTCAGTAGCTTGTCTAAGATTATATTATTGTCATTGTATATTTTTTGGTGTGTTTGAGTTGTAGTTACAATGTGGTATGTCAAACAGGCGAATGAAGAATGGGTTCAGGCGAATTGTTCTCCATTCGTGTGATACTTGGGGTGAATGGCTCTCCCTAAAAGCCATTCAATGGCTCTTTAAGAGCCATTCGGATGACATAGTACCCATTCACCTGAGCGTCCAGGCGAATGGGGATTGGCTATATATATCTTCATCTTGCCTGGTTAGTTAGAGTTTTTGATCAGTTTCTTATCTGTCAACACACTTACATGTTTTATCATTTGCTTTGTATTAGGTATGTACGGGTTCTGTAATCGTTTAATCTTTGATCTACTACAAAGGCATGTTTAAAGTGATTGATAATGTGTCGTTTTATTACGCTTTGATGATCCGATTGTATTTATTTGCTAGACCTAAAGGATTTCGCCTCCGAAGGTTAAAGGATTGTGAGATATTGTGGATTTGATCCCAAATTCGGTCCAACGGACACTCAATTCTATTGCTAAGACATCACTCTCACTCTATCTTATATATACATATCAGGCCCGTCAGTAAATGGGGGGGGTGGGACACGGCTCGAGCCCTAATATTTTGATGGGCTAGAGATTTTTAAAACTTTATATGTGTATGTATGTATATATATATATATACTATATTTATTTAGTATATATATTTGCTTACTGTACATAAAACTATTGTTAGAGGAGTTGGGAAAAACCATCTTAGTTTAATGTAGGGATCTTAAGTTCAAGTCTTTTATCGAACACTAAGATTATATATACATATTTTTAATCCACTCCTTTATTACCAAATTTTGGGCCTAGTTTTATGTCGCCCGAGTCTTAAATATTTTTAGGGTTCTAAGAGACTTCTGATACATAAGTATATACAAAGAGAGATAGGTGTATATATAGAAAGAGATACAGTGTAAGGATATAGCAATATTAACTCCCTATTTTCATTGTTATTTTTTTAACAGCGGAATCAAATTTTATTAAAATTAAAACGCGGGGGAGACTATCAAGTGGCTAGATGCCAATGAGGTAGTGGTGGAGTAGTTGGGGAAAGAGTTAGTGTTCTTGTGACCCAGGTTCCATTTCCCTCTCCCATTATTTTCTGCGGCATCTAGGTGAAGAACGAATACGAGTGGCGCCGATTCGACTCAGATGGAAGACGAGGTTTTACTGATTATTCCACTCTCGTGCCTTCGAGTGGGCGGAAGTCGGGTTTCCGCGCATCTAGAAGAGCCAAGGGGCTGGCAACGGTCGAGTAGTCGACCTTAGCCACAACACCGGTTTCACAATGGTTGACACATCGTTCCTTGTCGTTAAAAAAAGCGTCTAGATAGCGGCCAGAGTTACAAACACCAATTATGATTGCTACCAAATTACATCGAATACTAAAAATTTAACCTTCACTGTTTTTCTCAATTAATCTCCTATAGCTTTGATTTGTTTTTAACCTAAAGGAAGGACATGGATTTAATATCTTCAATTAATATTTTCATTAGGATTTTTGGGTTTCATACACTCCGTGACATCACATTCTGAAGGTGTGGACATCACAATTCTGGGTGTGTGACAGCTTCTATTGGTGTATGATATAGATCAGGGTGTATACTTCTAATTATGGGATGTATGATTCCTTAATACCTTTCATTATTATTAAAGGGTTTATCCAAAGTCTCTTCGTTATATTTTATTTTGTGGGAAAGTACACTAAAATAATTATTTGATGGGAAAACCAATATAACTATTTAATTAAACAAATAGTGATATACGTATTTAATGTTGAATTGTGTAGCCGTGTAGGGTCATTCATGGTTGCCTTGCATGCCTCTTGTGAATTAGTGAGAATAATGGTGTCGACAATATATACCTATGAATGTCCATTCTTGTTTAACTAGTATCTCATACTTGCCCCACACACGACCATCACTAACCACATGTCTACTTGCCATATTCTTTTTAGATTTAAGTCTTTGTAAAATATTGATAAGTTTGAAATCATACAGGATATTTTGAATATATTTGTGGTATACCTTTTCTTTCTTTCTTTTTTTCAAAAAGAGATTTGTGAATGACATTGTATGTATATACACATGTATGCAAATATGTATTTAACATTCTAATTTAATATTTTTCTTATGATATTGAAATAGTTTACTTCAATAGGACTAGTGGGTTTACCTGCGCGTTGCAGCGGGATTTAAAACGGATTGCAATTACAACATCATGATATTGTACAAAACTTGAAATTGTTGATTTACTTGTACAAATGTTGGGCTTTTGAAATAGTCCTTCTGAAATTTATACTCAAAGACTCGAAGTTGATTGGACAAACTTACATTTCTCATCTATGTGCACACGATTTTACATGTATTAATAGAGTGAAATCAAATGTGAAGTGTGTAATATGTAATTTCACCATACCTTAAAGTCAGTTCAAAGTTATTTCATCATTCACTTACAAATAAGACATGATTACTGAATTTTTAATTACGTTTAAACATATATTAGATCACCCTTGGGCCTTGGGATTAATTTTATGAATCTTTAATACGTTTTCCTTAGTTGGATATCTGCTTATTTGGTTGACACTATAAGGAACACCAATGAACTATTATAATAAATGAAGAACAAACATACATGTGTATGAACTTTATGTACGTAGATCAAGAAAAACCTGGCTTAAATTAAAAAAATAGTATTGCTTCAACATATTAACATATGGATAGTGAAAATAAAAGTCAAACACTACAATTACATAAAAGAGTGTAAATTGTACTGTTAATAGAAACCCACAAATCAAGAAAGGAGGGTTTCAAATTGCAAATAAACATGAGTGCATCCCTCAATTACAAAATCCATAAGCATGAAAGTCGAGTAAAGAAGGTCAAAATGCGAAGCCCAATTTAATAAACAACATTATAAGAATACGCAAACAAACTAAGCAACTGATGACTCAGTGTAAACGTGAAGAACCACACATTATTTATCTGACTATGTCCATGTATCCAAATAATTGATAAGTATATCATTAAAGTAATAAGACAATTAGAAACTTCTAAATCCTTAAAAACAAAAGAAGACCATATCAGCTTCATAGCAACTTCTTCACTACTTTGAATGTTAACACCTGTAAGTAAACAAGTAAGCAATTAAGCACTAAAACAAAAAAAGGGTAATCAAAAGATATGACTATAATAACGCAAGAAACACATTATACATTATTCTAGAACAACTTTTTTAGAGTAAAAATTAATAGGTTCGCTCTAAACAGGTAACTTGGATTTGCTTAGTAAAAACATTCTTATGATAGCTAGCAAATGTTGAAACTATACATTATTCTAGAACAACTTTTCTTAGAGTAAAATAATATTGCTTCAATATCTCAAAATTTCTGACAATAAGAGTAAAAGTTAAAACATATCTACATTCTACACTTCCATACAATTGAAAAATATCTCTACCATGACAACAAGGACCGGAACAATTCAATGCACCATTTCTCATTTTCTTATACAATTGTCATGTGATAGATTTTTGTAGCTCATTAATAAACTCAAAGAGTCTTCAAATACTACATAATATATTAACATACTAAAGGAGACTAACAAACTCACATTGAACTTCAATTTATCAATTGCCCTAATGTAATGTATAACTCCATGACTCATAAGCCTATTAACAGTATAAAGAGAAAAATGAGAGAGTGAGGGAATGCTTTTCTTATTAATGTATCTTATGAAATACAAATGTCTCTTTATATATGTCCTTACATAAATACAAAAGTAATAAAAAATATAGAGTTAAGCATATGAAAAGTCATAAGCCCATACATAAATATAAGAGTAATACAAATATAGGCGTTGAACATATGGAGAGTCATCATATAAATGCATGTATGTGAAGAGTCACTTTGCATTACTTATTTGTATGATTGTCATCAAAAGTTGTACTATAGGGGTATAAAAGGAAGAAAATGAGTAAAATATAGAGATGTATATTTGTGCCTCTTGATATGCCATCTTAAAAGTGTGGCAAAATTACAATCATATCCATTGAGTTTCTTTAATAAAGTATATATAGAATATAGATAGATAAAGTTTATTCAATATGTTTTTTATAGTTTTTTGTTTTTTGAACGGCAATTTCTACTCCTTGTGGGACTTGAACCCATGATCCCCCTTAGGTGTTTCTAGAAGCTTTGCTTCTACCATTGGGCCACCAACCCCAATGTATGTTTTTTATAGTTTAATTAAATATTGTGAACATTTGACTAAAATGTTGATAGATATCAAATCATGGTGAAAACACTAAAGACCACTTTAATAGTGTTTAGCGGAGTTAAAATGACATCTGAAAAGGCTGAAACTCTCTAGGAATAGGTCGATGTCTATTCACAAAGGAAACTGATGGAAAAAGTGTAAGACTAATGACCTAAATTAAGAACAATCTAAATAACAATCGCTTGTTCCTACCCTTACCAAGTAATTAGAAACAAAAGTAAGATTTTGTAAGCATCTTTGAGTTGTCTTCTTCTTCTTATTTTTTTTTCACAGGGTTCATAAACCTAACTCGTGTGGTATTACTCCTATTTTCACAGGTTCATAAACCTAACTCATATGATGATTTGAACTCGTTAATAGAATAATTGATGAGGCTACTTATAATCAGCACCAAATTTATAGATGACAATCGTGTCGGGTTGATGTGTTAATTGATAAATTCAGACAAAACACATATATTTATTTGTGTCAAAGACATTAGCCTAATCTAAACACACCTCGAATCATGCCACTTGGACATGCTATGTGTAATCAATTTAGCTAAACGAATCAAATGGGTTGACCTTGTATAAAAAGGTTTTTTTTTTTTTTTGTTCTAATTAAACAAGATTAAGAGTCGACATATCTGATTAAACAAATCAAACATGCAGACTCAAACACAGCTATTTAATGAATGTGCTAAACAAGGCAACTCGAAAACGCTTCTTTTAAAAAAAACCAATCACATATGACAATCTAAATAAATTGCTTATGTGTCATGTTCAAGTCATGTTAGAATTGTCAACCCTAGTTAACACCGATTTGGATGATATTATAAGGCTTATTAAAAAATTTGTATTTATCAAGTTAAAACGGTGATTATAAACAAAATTTGACTTACAATGATATTTTTTAAATAAATTTTTTATACATTAATATTTAAAAAAAATATATTATCGTACAAAAAAAGTTATGCCCGTTCAAAAGATAGGATGGAAAAAGTTGAAGAGTCTAAAAAATTTGGGAAGTCTTTGACACGTTTGGGCCTTGAAGCCTCTAAATTTGGACCTCTAGGACTTGAAGCTCTTAAAGTTAGACGTCTCATGTGACAATTTATGATTGGCTCCCTAAATTTAGAGGTTTCGTTGCATGCATTTAGAGAATATTTAGACGCTTCATATGTCTATTTTTGTAAAAGGGGAAAATCAATGTCAATTTTCATGATTTTCCCAATCATTTATCTATACTACATTATAAAGGAGGAGGCATGGGTAAATATGTCCATATTGTCAAAATTAAGATGGCATCCCAAGAGTCTCAAGTGTAATCCCCAAATTTTTACACCATTTCTTCCATTTATACCCTTGTATACTATCTTTGATATTACATTTCTAATATTAAGTGAGATTGGTTTACATTTCATTCATTTGTTGTAGGACATTCAAATTCGAGGTGTTAATCGAAATGAGAAGAATATAAGTATGGCCAATATGTACCCAAACCCTACACATTATCTGACCTATTGGCACTCACTGAGAGTAAGCCTTTCTACTTTATAGTTGCTAATAATTCTATCTGATGAATTCAGTTCATGTGGATTCTCTTGGTTATTGTCACTAGAGATGGTAAAATTGGCTTTTAGGTGTCAGGCGGGTGTAATGGGTCAAAATGGTTTGGTCAGAACGGGTAATTTGTAAGGAGTTAAATTCCGTTTTTCTTAAGTTTTAAAAAATAATTAATGTATAAAATATCATTAAAATATAATTAGTTTGAATAAAGCGATTTAAGAGATTGTAAGTACTTCCAACAACATTTTCTTGTCAAAAAGCATATTATTTCAACTCCAATCTATTCATAAAATTGTTAAAGTGGTTTTTCTACAGTTGTAATTTAGATTTATACATTAATATGTTACGGTAAAGTTGTACGATTTCTAATAAATAATTATATTTTGTTTTATATTTCTTAGATTTTTAGGAAATTAATTCTTTAATTAACTCATGAATAACCGTTACTTATGAGTAATAAAATAACTCAAAAGATCATATTCTTTATAATACAATTCTTAAAAATTTGTGCATCTTGATAATGTTTTAATCATGCATCCTTTATATCTTTTCTATCAGAGTTATGCATCAATTCTTTATCTAAGAATTCCTCCCGGATTCCGGATGATTCTTCGTAGAAAAGATATTCAACATCATAATATAGCAAATGATATGATGATAGTAAACGAGCTTACATATCAGCCTCAGCCTGGTGCTGATAAGAGTTTCTCAGGATTCAAATGTGATGTCTTTATTAAGTTTGTTACTTATGTATAATTTTAAATTTTATAATAATCTTTTAGGTATTTTAATTAACAGATAGTTGCAGTTGTTACTATGGGATTCGTCGAGGATGCGAAAGCTCATATCGACGTTCAAGGATACAATGTTTATCACAAAAACCGACTCATTAAGGTTTGAATGCTTTTTACGTGGTGATCCTTGAGGCATTTTACTTCATGGGTCATTTTGGGTTATACTATTTCCCTTATAGGTCAAAGGGGTCAAATAAAAAAAATATATATTTTAGTGGGTCAAATGGGTTGGAAGTGCCCGTGTTGTATCTTTAGTGCTTACAAGCTTATGGCCGCCTAAATCATTTTATTTATAAACTAAATATAGATTATTATTGTGATAACACAATTTTTGTAATCATATTTTGACATTGACTATTTGTAAAAGTATGGGGCGAGTCGGCCGACATGAACCACTTTGCCCGCACTAAAGACAACCCGTTTTAAACCCATTACCAACACATCCATTTGACCATTTCCACTTATGACACATGAAGTTTTATTTTCCTGCTTGTTATTTGACGTATTCCTTTAATCAAATAGAGTTACGACACTTATTGGTTTGTAGCCATTTTGGAGACTTTGGAATGTTGTATCATATGCAAACAATTTGAATTTGTCATGTTAATTAGTTTCATAGTTGACCATAAAAGTCAAATTATTTTAATCTTTTGCCCGCCACAACACACGGTGAGAAAACTGCTAGCATATTACAAGTTTTCTTGGATCCCGCCGCAACGCGCGGGTAAACCCACTAGTCTTTCATTATGAGTGTTTAAACCTAAAATTTATATGGAATGTATGGTAAAGTTATCCTACATAATGTAAAATAAATGAGAAGAACACAAAAAACACAATAGATTGACACAACGGATCACGAAATATAACACAATGCCGAGAAATATAACACAATGCTGAAGAAAAAAGACAACGAATTGCAAAATGACACGATGACGAAAATAAGAAAAAGACTTGCTACGTAAAAGACACAATGATCTAACACAAATTCTAAAAGCTACAAGCTATAAGTAAAAAAACGAAAACCTAAAAACTAAGATCGTAAGGTTCAATGAGACGATTCAAATGACACTTGAATGGTTCAATCAGAATCTGTTTAACACCCTTTCTACGACTTCCTATTTTTCTTTCATTGTATATTTGATCTAACCAGGGAGGTAATCAAACTCATATTGGTGTACTTTGAGCAAACGTAAATTAATTAGTTTCCTTACTTTATTATATAACTAGCTTTTATCTCGGGAGTGTCCCGGGGTTGAAATATCTAATATCACATAATAAAATATCTAATATGACAACATAATTAATGATTTGCCAATACATGATTAATGAATAATAATAATAATAATAATAATATTTATTTTAAACAAATTTCTGACATAAGTTATCATATTCAAATATAAAAAAAGGAATCTCTGCCTATGAAGTTATGTTTATCGTTTGTTAGTAGAGTAAAATATATTTGAAAACAAAATCCCACAAAAATAGTAGTTTTTTTTCTCCGCTTTTTTATATAGCACTATGGTACTCGTTGGAAAGATAATAAAACAGCTCGTTAATTTGGTGTAATTTTTTTCTTTAAAAAATCTCGTATATAAAAGATATTAACGTTTAAAAGTTATTGGAGGAAACATTAGAGAGAAAATTTAATTTGTTTTTAAATTCTTATCTTTTCCTAAAATAATTATAATATATGTAGATTTATTAAAAAAACTCAAAAATTAAAAAATCTTACATGATGCCACGTGGCAAATTCAAGGAGGGATTGAGGCCTCCATTGAATGCCACATCATCAAAGTTCAATTCTTTTATTATAAGTTATTATTATAGATTACACTAGATTTATATCCTGGGAGCGTCCCGGGGTTGAGAAATATAATATGACTATTAATTCTACATACGAATAGACTGATGCGTTTTACAGTTACAATCCAGGAAAATTTCAGGTAGCACATAACCTAAAATAATTAACATGTATTCCAATGTTAACGCCTAACATTAAACAATGTATAACTCTAATATTATAGAATTCATATTTACTGGTTTGAACATATTAGTGATTTGCCTATACATGATTAATGAATAACCTGAACACTTTGTGTTTTTCTTTCTGTATGAACAATGTCACACCACGCCAATGGCGGAAACACGTGGCGCAACGCTCGAAAGCATATCAAAGTCAAGATTAACACAAACTATATTTAATTAGAAAAGATCAATTTATTAGATGTCGAAAATGAGTATCTCGTTACAATATTGCACAAAGCATTACATAAAACGATGAACATTAAGTTTCAATGTGGGGGTTTTTCGTTTATGTTCCAACCCGATGGTAACAATGAATGAAACCCCGACCAGTATCCGACATCCCGAATTCCACCGCACTAGCCCCATATCTATTCAGCACTTAGTTACCTGAAAGATATGTTTAAAAAGACGTCAATATATAAAATATTGGTGAGTTCACAGGTTTTAGTTTCATAACAACAACATTTTCACAACCATCGACTCGACTCACTTTACCGTATAATTATTTTCCCATTAAATAATTATACTAGGATCTTGTCGATCGATATTTCGTTTTTACAACATGTGCGAAACCTGCACAACTTGTGGCCTTTGTAAGGAGTAGCTAGCTCCTACAAACTATAATGATGAGCAATCCCTTGAGCCCCATAACCAAACCAAGACTAATAATAATGCCCCGCTCCAAGTCGTTCCTCGGAACCCAACGACTTAATTTCAGAATACGTGCACCCCAGGCATACGCCGATGCATAATCGACGCTATCGATTAGGGGTGGGCCTTGTCAGGCACCAATAGTACTATCCAAATATTCTTTCGGTTTCATTTCCCTGAATTAATGATTACGGAAGAGAGGACTCAACCCGAGTGGCGATCACTGCTCAAGTACTCATCATACCACTTATCACATTTTAACCTTTGAAAACATTTCAACATGTGACAACGTTTGAAACATATCTTTCCCCCAGTTAAAACAGTAAAATGGGGCCGTGAAACTCACCTGAAACACTGTCTGGCTCACTAAGTAGATAGCAAAGAGGGTCTCGCACCTACAAACGTCCTAGACGTATAAGTCACTATTCCTATAGTGCATGTGCCTTGGCAAGTTGTACACCCAACTCCCGACCACAAGTTATTCCAAATCCCGTTTAACTAAGCGCGTATCCTAGGTTTCGTTGGCGTTAGATTACCCTTTGTGTTACAAGTTATATATTACTCTTGTTAATATTTCCTTAACTTGTACCTTATTATCATCGACTCGACTTCACTTAACATATAATTATTTTCCCATTTAAATAATTATACTTAAGATCGCATCGCTCGATATAATATATATTTCAACATTCGACCCGACTCACTTTGCCACACATTTGTTTTCCCATTTAAACAAATATGCTAAGATCTTGTCGTTCGATTGTATATTCTTAACACCCGATTCAACTCACCATACCGTATATTTATTTTCCCATTCAAATAAATATACTAGGATCTTGTTGGTACGGCATACACATATATATATCTTTGTCTACTCGTCGCGGCTTTCCTTCCCACATATCTACTTTCCCATTAAGTAGATATACTAGAGTTTTGCCGAGACGAGCGTACATACATATAAATGTGTAATTTTTCTTGTTAAGTATATACGTTTGTTTAACGTCTTATTTGTTTATGTTATATTTTTCTCCCACGAATAATTCCTTTAACACTTAGGAAAGTGTTTGTTAGTTTTCACCCATGTATATATATATTTTACTTCCTAAAAATATATATTTTCTCATCTTGCCGCAATGGCATTTTTCTCATGTTTTGTCCGTGTACGTTTCGTTAACGCGTCTTAGTTCGGTATCTTAGCTCGAATAGTTAATTTTTCCAAGTTTTTCCCAACATGTGTTTTATAGAAATATTATCCATATTTCTTCCTCCTAACACATGTTACTTGGAAGATTTAAAATACTTAAGTATTTTTAATCCAACTTGTTAACTTAACTACAAAAATGTTTCCAATACTTTTATATTCCCATTTATATAAAAGTATTCATTTTCGTATAAGTTTCTCAAGTTTGTTTAATATTTTTATAAAATCTCTATTTTATAAAAATCCTTATGTCAATACCATCCATATTTTTATAACTTTCAAAAATATACTTTTATACAAAAATACCCAAGTATATCTACTAGTATTTACCCAAATCATCCTTAGAAATTTATTACTTATACTTTTGACACCAAACTTTCCATCCTTGCATTTTTGGACTAATAGTTTCTAAAATATCCATTTTAGTCCTCTAACTTTCAAAGTTACAATATTAGTCCCTTAACTTTCAAATGTTGCATTTTTCCACTCTAACTTCCAAAGTTAGTATTTTTCACTCAAGTTGTGGACTTTGAAGATTCATCTTTTTATTGGTAAGTTATTCTTGTACCAAAACACTTTTATTAGTCTTATATTCCATATATAAGACTACTTGTATGTGTGTTTTATGTATTTGCCCATTTATCAAAATATCATTCTTCTAAGTAAGTAAACTTTAATTTTTCATCTTCTTTATTCTTGAACTTCTAACATGTTCCACCATATATTATACCATGGATGATCATAATAAGATGATTAAAGTTACTTTTTAACATATTCAAGTTCATTCCACAAATCTTAACCAAATCATCATCCTACTTAGTTTAAGTGTAAACTTTATATATTTTCAAGATCATTACTTATCATCATCAAATCCATGATTTATTTACATATCTTTAATCATTATTTTACACATGTAAAACCTATTAAAGATTATGTTCAAACCACCTTTTAAACCCTTCATGTACAACTTGCTTCTAAGAACACATACATGATATATTAATAATCAAAACAAGGTTAAGAAGCTTACTACTAGCACAAGGCTAGGGAAGAAAAAAACCTTGGATTTGAGAGGGGTTTAGTGTGTTCTTCCAAGTGGTTTAGCTCCAAGCTCTTGAAACACACAAGGGGTTTGGATGATGGATGTTTGGAGTGATTAGAAGTGTTGAACTTGAAAGAATGATGTGTGTGTGTGTGCAATACCTTACGGCCAAGGAGAAAGGAAGAAGAGAAGTTTTGCTTTGTTTCTTCAAATGCCTAACACATGTTATATAATCTCACCATATCTTCCATGGATTGCATGTGATCTTACTAAAGATTTAAGAGATTTATGTAGTACAAGGGATGATCTTGGATGGATATTATTAAGGGTGTTTGGCCGTGGGTTTTTAACAAGAAAAGAAGGTTTATAATCTTTCCAAGATATCATGTAATCATGCTTATAATCTTAGTAGGATATGGGATCTTTTGGAAGCATGCATACATGTGTGTACTAGTGTATAATTAGATTGCTTTTTGTCTTGGGTTACTAGGGCCATATGGCCGAAATATTCACCAAGAGGGGACAAGATTTAAGCATGCTTTGTACTTGCTTAATCTTTTGCTTTATCCTTGTCCATGCATGCTTTACATCCTAGACTTGTAGGACATTATTAAGACAACTTGCAAGCAAGATAATATGGAAGGTTGTAAGGCCTTTAGGCCGGCCACTTTTGTGGCTTGGGTGGGGTCCACAACACAATTTATTTACTAAATACTTGTTATGTTTAATCCCTCGTCGTTCGGGTGTCGTTCGGGTATTTTTCGGGTTTTAATCCCGCGTTATTCGGACATTAAAAATACCTTTAATAACCCTTAAATATATTCAAATTTAAGCGTTGATTGGTTATTTAGGCCTTTGCCGGGTGAAATTATGAGTTATACGCGTATCGGGTGCGGTACGCGCATTTTATTCGTTACCGGGAGATTTGTACAAGACGTTTTCACTCATGGTTTTGGGGTTCCAAAACTCATTATATTTTGTGAAGATACCCTTTATTTTATATCCTGGGTGTCCGGGATCCTTTTCGTTTATTTAATTATTACCGGGTAATTGCCAACGTCCATACCGGATAGTTTATTCGCACATGATCCAATCATGTTTTACCATTAAACGTATGCATTCCTATGCACTATTTGGAAATTGCTATCTCCTAAGGCCTTGATAATTAAATCACACATAATCGCATTTAATTATGTTAATCATATATTAATTAATTTGTACGGAATTACCTTATTTTTGCCGGTTGTTACATTCTCCCCCCGTTAAGAGAATTCCGTCCCGGAATTCAATTCAAGTTACCCATCACAATAGTATCCTTGAACAGGGCGGGAGTATTTGCGCTTCACGAGATCTCCTCTTTCCTAGTGAACCCAGATTCATGCTAGGTCACGCTTAGTGCTCTAACAAATACAATATCATAGTCCAACTATGACTAAGCTCTTGGTCATCCCACTTGACACATCTATCGGTTTCCCGAAATTGTAGAGCTTAACGTCAACCGGACTTCCGTCGGTCGAGGAATTGACAAAGCTTCCTCAGGCCAGACTGGCGGGATTCATTAGAGTCCCACTAAGCTCTTACGACAATTCAAGCTTAATCTTCATGAGACCAATTTTGATCGATAACTCCGTACCACCGAAGTATCAAGAACTTGGGCCTACTACAATCTCTAAGCTTATTGACACTCTCCCGGAGTATGACTCTCAGTGAAAACCTATTATTAGTACGAAGTTCTTAAGGCCTACGCCTTGTTGTATGACTTCTTAATAGGTTCGCATCTCATCCAAACAGTCTTTAATCTGCAAGACTTACTGGCCATCTCTCGAATAACTCAACCAGAATATGTATCTATCTCCGTCTGTCATTCGACGTACTGGAGATTTACACGTATGCCCTCCAAGGGCTTTGAGTAGTACACCCCGAACACTGGGATGCTAATTCCTATCACATAGGAAATTTTGGTGATGAAGCTCATGGGTTCGATCTGCCACGAACATCAATCGTGTCAACACGGAACAATTCCGTCAAGTACATTCAATTTGTCCGAGAATGACAAGCCATACTCGTCTCAAATCGAGTATCCCATGCTTGTGTACAAAGTTTGTCGAACTTGAGGTAGAGTGACCACGACAATCCGATATAATGTAAGTCGGCAATTCGGTGTCTAGCCACGACTCTCCGAGAGTATAGGTAGCTATCCAATGCCTCATCTCGGAGCTATAGGTGAGTAAGGAATGAGAGGGCTCCAAACAACAATCAATCATCACTTGGGTCACATCTGACCCCGGGACACCTCGGGTGTCATGGTGATGTCAAACAGGTGATCTTACCGCACCACATAAATGTCCCCTTGGAAACCTCGTCGGGTATTCCATTTTATTTATCCTTCGGCTCGACTCACTTTACCGTATATTTACCTCCCCATTAAGATAAATATACTAGGTTCTTGTCGACCGAACAACACATTCAAGATGGGACTTTATTTCTGTAGAATCCTCTAGGTACTGAATTGCTGCTTTCCTCCTGAGTAATTGTGGTTAATGGTACTAGGACGCTTAGTATGGACTGATGGAGGTCGAAAGTTTTTGCGTCGCTTTCACCCCTCAGTTCCCTTACATTAAGCAGTGTATACATGGCGCCCGGGCCGTACGATTTCACAATCCTCGAGAATTACTAGTCGACTCAAACACCAACGACAAGATGCTTCCAGCACATAGGTCTATGCCGAAAAGAGGTACATGAAACATCATAAATTGTTGTCGCAATGAACAACGTATAAGGTTTATTAAGACATATCAATACGTTGGCCCCCATTGCGACAAGTATACAGAACACCGGTATCTACCCAAAACATGGGTATCCAGTACTAGTTCTGTTATATGTGCTTCCTGTGTACTGGTGTCCTATCGTCATTAGCAACCTAGTGAGTCAACTCTGAATAATACAGACCACACGCCCTTAAATTGACCTTCCGATCCTTGGCGGAGATCTGAGTGAAAGGAGTCCTGAAACCGGAACCCTCACTCATCGAAGGTTCCATCCTTTCGGAATCTTTCGAGGTAAATGGCGAAATCGAGCATAGATGCATGCATTTGACATAGATTTCACGGCTTGACAGCTTCACGCGCCCAAGTCGTTACTTAAAACAAACGACGACTGAGATCGCACCACAAGTAATAGTCCTGAGCCTTCCCATAAGGCATCCCATTCAATGACCGGTAGTCACACATATAGGCGCGAATATGTAAGCCTTCAAACTCGTCCTGATTAGTCAGGTGCCATACGCCCTGACCTGGCAGCTCACATTACTATGGTGTCTCCAACAGCGTCTATCAAGGATAAGGGGTTTTGCTCTAGCGTGAGCAATGCTACTTAAGGGATGACGGGGAACACTAGTATCGACCCAAGGTCGAAGTGGTTCCACTGTTCCAAGACATACCCAACAATGAAAACAAGATGAACCATCGTCAGAGGAATAACAACATAAATCGGAGGGTCGAGACGATCAACTATCTCAACCCGGTAGTGTAACACCTTTATAGAGTAGATAATGCTACACGCCCTTCTGGATTCAGGGTTCATAAAGACCTCCGAATCATGTACCAGGGACTTCACCAATGCACGCCCATGGGTGGGTCCACAATGGTATTTCCATAATCATCAGTATGACACGTCGGCATGTATGATTCAAATGAATCCACTGGGATGAGCAATAAATGAATTGAATCCTTCAACTCTTGCTAGTCCCAAGGTATGGATCATAATATCGCTCACAATTACTCGATACCTTCAGTTTCGAGACGTATTCGAAATCCCTTATCACAAAGGCAAGTCTCGCCTTGTCACGTGCAGATCACAGGGTTTCTTCCCGACATTGATTTGCATGACCGATCGTTGGGCGACCAAATTGCACGTAAAAGGTTAGGGCTGGACATAGCGTCACTGGTGCCTCAGATTCTGAAGATGTACCGCTCACGAAATGCGTGAGCATATACAGGGGTCGGCACATGATTCGGTCAATTACTCAGACGACCACGAGACTCAGACTTTAGGGGAATACACACGTAATCACTAAGGCTAGAGTGTCTAAGCACGACTTTTAGAAAGTCCGTTGGACACCTGAAATCCTACATAATCAATGTCGGCACTACACAATCAAACAAATAGAACAATGACGGCACGAGGGGTTTAGGTGATGTCTCCATTCCGAGAGAAACAAGAGCGATGCAAACGACAAATCATCACGTCATCGAGGTAATCCAACAGCTGTAGCAATACGCCCTCTGAGCAACACGACAGTAGAAACAACATGGCAATGTCAGCAACATATCCACGAAGCACATCAACTAGGGAACACCGCCCGGGAGTGACACGAAAACCGAGAAGCATGACGACAAGGCAACACTGCAACAGGAACCGCATGACACAGAGAAATACGACGGCAAGGCTACACTACTGCAGGAGCAGTAAACAACAGGAATGCATCATCAGCAATGTAGCGCAACCGCATGAATACGCAATCAGCTATTATAATGTAATAACGAGCATGCACTATGGCTGGGGGTAACACAGCAGCATGAATGCACCCGTCAATATGATGCTCAATATGGAAGATCCACAGTCCATATTAACAGAAAATTCCGTTCTGGTGAGCACGCATCCCCGTGCGTCTCAGATCACTTGTGGAGGTGGGATTTGCATCCGTACCTTCAGCCTCGAGCCTATCCTCCATAGGCCCAATGGTAGGAATGGTTAGGTTGGCCGGCGCATCAATCGTCATAACATGAATGGGAACGACGGGTTCCACATAATTTAGCTGACTTCTAAAGCCGATATTGTTCATAGAGAGGACGACCGTCGGCTTGTTATGAGTCACTCGACCAATGGCAACAAAAACATCGACAGTCTTAAACGAGGCCTGAGAACTATCGACAATGTTAGGCTTGCTAAGAGCCCAAGGAATGATAACTAGTAGTTCAATGAAAGCCTCAAAGAGAATGGAATTAATAACAACGAACTCCACAAAGACACATAGATGGTAATAGCGGCTTGGCAAGGGTCACAGAGACGTCTTTGCTAACGACATTCACCCCTGCAGGAGCCTCAAATATATCAACAACATTAGTTCGAGAAGAGCCATAGAAACAACATCAAGCCCAACATGTACTATAGAGACAACGACAATAATAAGCCCAACAACAGACATAGAAACAACGACATCGAGCCCGATAAGTGCTACCGAACCACTGACAACAACAAACTCAGCGAGAGCTACACACTTAATAGCGTCAACAGGACTCGCTTGAGCCATAGGATAATAATAGGAGCAACAACGTCAGGCTCGACCGGAGCCTTAGACTCGTCGTAGCTATTATATGTGTGGTGACTGGCATCCATAGGACCTGGAAACCAACCTACATCTTTCCCGATAACAAGGATAGTGGTCACAACGAGCATAGCAAGTAGAGGTAGAAGGATCACGATTTATCGATACACCACGATAAAATGAAAACGATACCGACTCTGGCAAACCAGCCGAGTCATTCTTCTCATTAGGGTCTCCTTACATGCTATCTAGCACCGATAGTAATTAGCTGGAATGCCTCTCTGCCACTCAAGCGAGGCCGGTGGACTTTCTTCCTGATAGGCCACGCCGTGAGAGTATCGAAATACGGCAAGAGATTAGACAGGTCACCGTGTCCACAACGAATGGACCTTGCAACCTTAGTTTATAAATCACCGTAACAAGGGGACGCAACGTCTCAATATCTATGGGGATTGATGGAAAACACTTCGCGTCAATTGCCGCCCCTAATAGATTACTAGTCTCGTCGTCATGACGAGGGTGACGAACGTTATTGCCACAAGAGCAATGGGATTTCCGTCCCATGGGTAAGTTTGATTTACCAGATAAACGTGACCACTTACAGTAGTCCGTCATTCGATTTTCGAGGGGGGGATTTCAATGTTAGCAAAAAGCGTCTTGCGACATTTAATTACGGAACACACCCTTACAATTATGATTCCCAAAGCGTGGTTCCACTCCCAGGATTTATGATGGATCTAAACACTGCACACGCATAGAACGTACTCGGGCGATCACCGAGTGAAAGGAGACTACCAATAATCCTTGAAAAACAAACGGGAGGTAGATAGAGGAGTCTTATGATAACCTTTGCACCTCAGGAAGGTAGTATGACATAAGTACCAACATGCTGAGTCCATCACAATTCATCTTCCGAACACGATCCAGCGCTATTGCAAAGGTTGTTAATCCATACTTGAATACTCAATACACCGAGTAGTGGCTTCCCACGAGTTAATCGTATGCACTTCCGAGTGAGTCCATCGCCAAATGCCGACTGGGGCTTGCTGTTCTACTACACGCCGTCATCCTGACACTGGCAAACGATGTCGCGGTCATGATTAGTGGCCGAAATTTTGACATCATCAAAGTTTAGCAAAGCCCTATGACTCGCGGATGTGCAATGCGGCATGCTGATTTCATCAGCAGTCCATGACTGCATGGGAACAACCAATACTGTTGATTCAGACAAGGGCTATCGAGCTTTCAGGATAACAATGATCAAGCTTCCTAATCCCGTAACTTCGATTCTGTTCTTCCTACCGGAAAAGCAAAAATACTCGACCCTTGAAGACAACCTGGGCATGCGTTAGATTGAACATGACTTATTCACCATGATAACACCGCAGCACACGACCACGAGTCTCATATCTAATTCCACGCAGGGTCCCGTTCTCTAAACGCACTAGTCTAGCAGGGACGCACCCTCAGTCTTCACTGGGTTCCGGGTTTAGCTTCCACGCATCTGTACTTGACATCTCTCGCTTCGGTAGGCCGTGCATTCTCGTATGCCCGCTCCTTTTGGAAGAACTTTGTGGTGGAGACATTCAACTCCTACACAAGGAAGCTTTCATCTCCCATTCCTATCTAGAGCGAGGGTTTGCGTCAGATTACTTATATGAATAGACGTTCGAGCCCTTCCGTGCTCGTACCATAAAGGTAATGTCGAAGAAAGCTCATTAGGTTTGCTAGGATCGAAATCAAGGAACATCGGCGAAACCTCCCATTTAACCCATTGGTTAATCAAAACTAAGACTGAATCTAAAGAACAAGAACAACCAAGACAAGGAGTGATCACCAACCCTTGGCCCTTGCGCCCACCAAGGTTACCGTGCACCCCAAACTATTATTACGTGATAGAGACTAGTCCTCCCGATCATCCCGTCTACAGGTAAGCGAGTGAGCTCATCGTAGACCACAGCATCCTTCCCACTTGCTGGTACCGGTGATCGATGCAAGAGCGCGGACTATTGTGAAGCGTGATACAACATCCTTACTGGCAAAAATATCCGTACTACGTATATGTATTAACTAATCTTAGAAAACCGGATTCCTATGCAACATAAACATCTTATCCGCATTTTCTAATACTTCATATATTGACACACATGGCTAGTCGGTCGGAATTTCCCCTTGTACATCCTATGTACAATTTTTCTTTCTTTTCTAAAAAAATATTTTGTTGTGTTTTAGTTTTGAAAACTTTGTCTTCGAGCCGAAACCGGTTATAGTCTAGATTTTTCAAAAATGCTAGTTCGCTACAACCTTGGCTCTGATACCACTTCTGTCACACCACGCCAATGGCGGAAACACGTGGCGCAACGCTCGAAAGCATATCAAAGTCAAGATTAACACAAACTATATTTAATTAGAAAAGATCAATTTATTAGAATGTCGAAAATGAGTATCTCGTTACAATATTGCACAAAGCATTACATAAAACGATGAACATTAAGTTTCAATGTGGGGGTATTTCCGTTTATGTTCCAACCCGATGGTAACAATGAATGAAACCCCGACCAGTATCCGACATCCCGAATTCCACCGCACTAGCCCCATATCTATTCAGCACTTAGTTACCTGAAAGATATGTTTAAAAAGACGTCAATATATAAAATATTGGTGAGTTCACAGGTTTTAGTTTCATAACAACAACATTTTCACAACCATCGACTCGACTCACTTTACCGTATAATTATTTTCCCATTAAATAATTATACTAGGATCTTGTCGATCGATATTTCGTTTTTACAACATGTGCGAAACCTGCACAACTTGTGGCCTTTGTAAGGAGTAGCTAGCTCCTACAAACTATAATGATGAGCAATCCCTTGAGCCCCATAACCAAACCAAGACTAATAATAATGCCCCGCTCCAAGTCGTTCCTCGGAACCCAACGACTTAATTTCAGAATACGTGCACCCCAGGCATACGCCGATGCATAATCGACGCTATCGATTAGGGGTGGGCCTTGTCAGGCACCAATAGTACTATCCAAATATTCTTTCGGTTTCATTTCCCTGAATTAATGATTACGGAAGAGAGGACTCAACCCCGAGTGGCGATCACTGCTCAAGTACTCATCATACCACTTATCACATTTTAACCTTTGAAAACATTTCAACATGTGACAACGTTTGACAAACATATCTTTCCCCCAGTTAAAACAGTAAAATGGGGCCGTGAAACTCACCTGAAACACTGTCTGGCTCACTAAGTAGATAGCAAAGAGGGTCTCGCACCTACAAACGTCCTAGACGTATAAGTCACTATTCCTATAGTGCATGTGCCTTGGCAAGTTGTACACCCAACTCCCGACCACAAGTTATTCCAAATCCCGTTTAACTAAGCGCGTATCCTAGGTTTCGTTGGCGTTAGATTACCCTTTGTGTTACAAGTTATATATTACTCTTGTTAATATTTCCTTAACTTGTACCTTATTATCATCGACTCGACTTCACTTAACATATAATTATTTTCCCATTTAAATAATTATACTTAAGATCGCATCGCTCGATATAATATATATTTCAACACTCGACCCGACTCACTTTGCCGCACATTTGTTTTCCCATTTAAACAAATATGCTAAGATCTTGTCGTTCGATTGTATATTCTTAACACCCGATTCAACTCACCATACCGTATATTTATTTTCCCATTCAAATAAATATACTAGGATCTTGTTGGTACGGCATACACATATATATATATCCTTGTCTACTCGTCTCGTTTTCCTTCCCACATATCTACTTTCCCATTAAGTAGATATACTAGAATTTTGCCGAGACGAGCGTACATACATATAAATGTGTAATTTTTCTTGTTAAGTATATACGTTTGTTTAACGTCTTATTTGTTTATGTATATTTTTCTCCCACGAATAATTCCTTTAACACTTAGGAAAGTGTTTGTTAGTTTTCACCCATGTATATATATATTTTACTTCCTAAAAATATATATTTTCTCATCTTGCCGCAATGGCATTTTTCTCATGTTTTGTCCGTGTACGTTTCGTTAACGCGTCTTAGTTCGGTATCTTAGCTCGAATAGTTAATTTTTCCAAGTTTTTCCCAACATGTGTTTTATAGAAATATTATCCTTATTTCTTCCTCCTAACACATGTTACTTGGAAGATTTAAAATACTTAAGTATTTTTAATCCAACTTGTTAACTTAACTACAAAAATGTTTCCAATACTTTTATATTCCCATTTATATAAAAGTATTCATTTTCGTATAAGTTTCTCAAGTTTGTTTAATATTTTTATAAAATCTCTATTTTATAAAAATCCTTATGTCAATACCATCCATATTTTTATAACTTTCAAAAATATACTTTTATACAAAAATACCCAAGTATATCTACTAGTATTTACCCAAATCATCCTTAGAAATTTATTACTTATACTTTTGACACCAAACTTTCCATCCTTGCATTTTTGGACTAATAGTTTCTAAAATATCCATTTTAGTCCTCTAACTTTCAAAGTTACAATATTAGTCCCTTAACTTTCAAATGTTGCATTTTTCCACTCTAACTTCCAAAGTTAACATTTTTCACTCAAAATAGTGGACTTTGAAGATTCATCTTTTTATTGGTAAGTTATTTTTGTATCAAAACACTTTTATTAGTCTTATATTCCATATATAAGACTACTTGTATGTGTGTTTTATGTATTTGCCCATTTTCAAAATATCATTCTTCTAAGTAAGTAACTTTAATTTTTCATCTTCTTTATTCTTGAACTTCTAACATGTTCCACCATATATTATACCATGGATGATCATAATAAGATGATTAAAGTTACTTTTTAACATATTCAAGTTCATTCCACAAATCTTAACCAAATCATCATCCTACTTAGTTTAAGTGTAAACTTTATATATTTTCAAGATCATTACTTTTTCATCATCAAATCCATGATTTATTTACATATCTTTAATCATTTATTTTACTCATGTAAAACCTATTAAAGATTATGTTTCAAACCACCTTTTAAACCCTTCATGTACAACTTGCTTCTAAGAACACATACATGAATATTAATAATCAAAACAAGGTTAAGAAGCTTACTACTAGCACAAGGCTAGGGAAGACAAAAACCTTGGATTTGAGAGGGGTTTAGTGTGTTCTTCCAAGTGGTTTAGCTCCAAGCTCTTGAAACACACAATGGGGGTTTGGATGATGGATGTTTGGAAGTGATTTAGAAGTGTTGAACTTGAAAGAATGATGTGTGTGTGTGTGCAATACCTTACGGCCAAGGAGAAAGGAAGAAGAGAAGTTTTGCTTTGTTTCTTCAAATGCCTAACACATGTTATATAATCTCACCATATCTTCCATGGATTGCATGTGATCTTACTAAAGATTTAAGAGATTTATGTAGTACAAGGGATGATCTTGGATGGATATTATTAAGGGTGTTTGGCCGTGGGTTTTTAACAAGAAAAGAAGGTTTATAATCTTTCCAAGATATCATGTAATCATGCTTATAATCTTAGTAGGATATGGGATCTTTTGGAAGCATGCATACATGTGTGTACTAGTGTATAATTAGATTGCTTTTTGTCTTGGGTTACTAGGGCCATATGGCCGAAATATTCACCAAGAGGGGACAAGATTTAAGCATGCTTTGTACTTGCTTAATCTTTTGCTTTATCCTTGTCCATGCATGCTTTACATCCTAGACTTGTAGGACATTATTAAGACAACTTGCAAGCAAGATAATATGGAAGGTTGTAAGGCCTTTAGGCCGGCCACTTTTGTGGCTTGGGTGGGGTCCACAACACAATTTATTTACTAAATACTTGTTATGTTTAATCCCTCGTCGTTCGGGTGTCGTTCGGGTATTTTTCGGGTTTTAATCCCGCGTTATTCGGACATTAAAAATACCTTTAATAACCCTTAAATATATTCAAATTTAAGCGTTGATTGGTTATTTAGGCCTTTGCCGGGTGAAATTATGAGTTATACGCGTATCGGGTGCGGTACGCGCATTTTATTCGTTACCGGGAGATTTGTACAAGACGTTTTCACTCATGGTTTTGGGGTTCCAAAACTCATTATATTTTGTGAAGATACCCTTTATTTTATATCCTGGGTGTCCGGGATCCTTTTCGTTTATTTAATTATTACCGGGTAATTGCCAACGTCCATACCGGATAGTTTATTCGCACATGATCCAATCATGTTTTACCATTAAACGTATGCATTCCTATGCACTATTTGGAAATTGCTATCTCCTAAGGCCTTGATAATTAAATCACACATAATCGCATTTAATTATGTTAATCATATATTAATTAATTTGTACGGAATTACCTTATTTTTGCCGGTTGTTACATTCTCCCCCCGTTAAGAGAATTCCGTCCCGGAATTCGATTCAAGTTACCCATCACAATAGTATCCTTGAACAGGGCGGAGTATTTGCGCTTCATGAGATCTCCTCTTTCCTAGTGAACCCAGATTCATGCTAGGTTCACGCTTAGTGCTCTAACAAATACAATATCATAGTCCAACTATGACTAAGCTCTTGGTCATCCCACTTTGACACATCTATCGGTTTCCCGAAATTGTAGAGCTTAACGTCAACCGGACTTCCGTCGGTCGAGGAATTGACAAAACTTCCTCAGGCCAGACTTGCGGGATTCATTAGAGTCCCACTAAGCTCTTACGACAATTCGAGCTTAATCTTCATGAGACCAATTTTGATCGATATCTCCGTACCACCGAAGTATTAACAACTTGGCCTACTACAATCTCTAAGCTTATTGACACTTCCCGGAGTATGACTCTCAGTGAAAACCTATTATTAGACGAAGTTCTTAAGGCCTACGCCTTGTTCTGTATGACTTCTTAATAGGTTCGCATCTCATCCAAACAGTCTTTAATCTGCAAGACTTACTGGCCATCTCTCGAATAACTCAACCAGGTTATGTATCTATCTCCGTCTGTCATTCGACGTACTGGAGATTTACACGTATGCCCTCCAAGGGCTTTGAGTAGTACACCCCGAACACTGGGATGCTAATTCCTATCACATAGGAAATTTTGGTGATGAAGCTCATGGGTTCGATCTGCCACGAACATCAATCGTGTCAACACGGAACAATTCCGTCAAGTACATTCAATTTGTCCGAGAATGACAAGCCATACTCGTCTCAAATCGAGTATCCCATGCTTGTGTACAAAGTTTGTCGAACTTGAGGTAGAGTGACCACTACAATCCGATATAATGTAAGTCGGCAATTCGGTGTCTAGCCACGACTCTCCGAGAGTATAGGTAGCTATCCAATGCCTCATCTCGGAGCTATAGGTGAGTAAGGAATGAGAGGGCTCCAAACAACAATCAATCATCACTTGGGTCACATCTGACCCCGGGACACCTCGGGTGTCATGGTGATGTCAAACAGGTGATCTTACCGCACCACATAAATGTCCCCTTGGAAACCTCGTCGGGTATTCCATTTTATTTATCCTTCGGCTCGACTCACTTTACCGTATATTTACCTCCCCATTAAGATAAATATACTAGGTTCTTGTCGACCGAACAACCACATTCAAGATGGGACTTTATTTCTGTAGAATCCTCTAGGTACTGAATTGCTGCTTTCCTCCTGAGTAATTGTGGTTAATGGTACTAGGACGCTTAGTATGGACTGATGGAGGTCGAAAGTTTTTGCGTCGCTTTCACCCCTCAGTTCCCTTACATTAAGCAGTGTATACATGGCGCCCGGGCCGTACGATTTCACAATCCTCGAGAATTACTAGTCGACTCAAACACCAACGACAAGATGCTTCCAGCACATAGGTCTATGCCGAAAAGAGGTACATGAAACATCATAAATTGTTGTCGCAATGAACAACGTATAAGGTTTATTAAGACATATCAATACGTTGGCCCCCATTGCGACAAGTATACAGAACACCGGTATCTACCCAAAACATGGGTATCCAGTACTAGTTCTGTTATATGTGCTTCCTGTGTACTGGTGTCCTATCGTCATTAGCAACCTAGTGAGTCAACTCTGAATAATACAGACCACACGCCCTTAAATTGACCTTCCGATCCTTGGCGGAGATCTGAGTGAAAGGAGTCCTGAAACCGGAACCCTCACTCATCGAAGGTTCCATCCTTTCGGAATCTTTCGAGGTAAATGGCGAAATCGAGTCATAGATGCATGCATTTGACATAGATTTCACATTTGGCTTGACGGCTTCATGCGCCCAAGTCGTTACTTAAAACAAACGATGACTGAGATCGCACCACAAGTAATAGTCCTGAGCCTTCCCATAAGGCATCCCATTCAATGACCCGGTAGTCACACATATGGGCGCGAATATGTAAGCCTTCAAGCTCGTCCTGATTAGTCAGGTGCCATACGCCCTGACCTGGCAGCTCACATTACTATGGTGTCTCCAACAGTGTCTATCAAGGATAAGGGGTTTTGCTCTAGCACGAGCAATGCTACTTAAAGATGACTGGGAACACCGGTATCGACCCAAGGTCGAAATGGTTCCACTGTTCCAAGCACATACGCAACAATGCCAAAACAAGATGAACCTATCATCAGAAGAATAACAACATTAATCGAAGGGTCGAGACGATCAACCCTCTCAACACGGTAGTGTAGCACCTTTATAGAGTAGATAATGCTACACGCCCTTCTGGATTCGGGGTTCATAAGACCTCCGAATCATGTACCAGGGACTTCACCAATGCACGCCCTGGGTGGGTCCACAATGGTATTTCCATAATCATCAGTATGACACGTCGGCATGTATGATGTCAAATGAATCCACTGGGATGAGCAATAAATGAATTGAATCCTTCAACTCTTGCTAGTCCCAAGGTATGGATCATAATATCGCTCACAATTACTCGATACCTTCAGTTTCGAGACGTATTCGAAATCCCTTATCACAAAGGCAAGTCTCGCCTTGTCACGTGCAGATCACAGGGTTTCTTCCCGACATTGATTTGCATAACCGATCGTTGGGCGACCAAATTGCACGTAAAAGGTTAGGGCTGGACATAGCGTCACTGGTGCCTCAGATTCTGAAGATGTACCGCTCACGAAATGCGTGAGCATATACAGGGGTCGGCACATGATTCGGTCAATTACTCAGACGACCACGAGACTCAGACTTTAGGGGAATACACACGTAATCACTAAGGCTAGAGTGTCTAAGCACGACTTTTAGAAAGTCCGTTGGACACCTGAAATCCTACATAATCAATGTCGGCACTACACAATCAAACAAATAGAACAATGACGGCACGAGGGGTTTAGGTGATGTCTCCATTCCGAGAGAAACAAGAGCGATGCAAACGACAAATCATCACGTCAT
The DNA here is from genome assembly GCA_030844895.1 of Ambrosia x helenae. Lineage (NCBI taxonomy): Eukaryota > Viridiplantae > Streptophyta > Magnoliopsida > Asterales > Asteraceae > Ambrosia > Ambrosia x helenae. Next base: position 126,978 of record JAUTDX010000532.1, on the reverse strand, counting down.
CGAGGTAATCCAACAGCTGTAGCAATACGCCCTCTGAGCAACACGACAGTAGAAACAACATGGCAATGTCAGCAACATATCCACGAAGCACATCAACTAGGGAACACCGCCCGGGAGTGACACGAAAACCGAGAAGCATGACGACAAGGCAACACTGCAACAGGAACCGCATGACACAGAGAAATACGACGGCAAGGCTACACTACTGCAGGAGCAGTAAACAACAGGAATGCATCATCAGCAATGTAGCGCAACCGCATGAATACGCAATCAGCTATTATAATGTAATAACGAGCATGCACTATGGCTGGGGGTAACACAGCAGCATGAATGCACCCGTCAATATGATGCTCAATATGGAAGATCCACAGTCCATATTAACAGAAAATTCCGTTCTGGTGAGCACGCATCCCTGTGCGTCTCAGATCACTTGTGGAGGTGGGATTTGCATCCGTACCTTCAGCCTCGAGCCTATCCTCCATAGGCCCAATGGTAGGAATGGTTAGGTTGGCCGGCGCATCAATCGTCATAACATGAATGGGAACGACGGGTTCCACATAATTTAGCTGACTTCTAAAGCCGATATTGTTCATAGAGAGGACGACCGTCGGCTTGTTATGAGTCACTCGACCAATGGCAACAAAAACATCGACAGTCTTAAACGAGGCTTGAGAACTATCGACAATGTTAGGCTTGCTAAGAGCCCAAGGAATGATAACTAGTAGTTCAATGAAAGCCTCAAAGAGAATGGAATTAATAACAACGAACTCCACAAAGACACATAGATGGTAATAGCGGCTTGGCAAGGGTCACAGAGACGTCTTTGCTAACGACATTCACCCCTGCAGGAGCCTCAAATATATCAACAACATTAGTTCGAGAAGAGCCATAGAAACAACATCAAGCCCAACATGTACTATAGAGACAACGACAATAATAAGCCCAACAACAGACATAGAAACAACGACATCGAGCCCGATAAGTGCTACCGAACCACTGACAACAACAAACTCAGCGAGAGCTACACACTTAATAGCGTCAACAGGACTCGCTTGAGCCATAGGATAATAATAGGAGCAACAACGTCAGGCTCGACCGGAGCCTTAGACTCGTCGTAGCTATTATATGTGTGGTGACTGGCATCCATAGGACCTGGAAACCAACCTACATCTTTCCCGATAACAAGGATAGTGGTCACAACGAGCATAGCAAGTAGAGGTAGAAGGATCACGATTTATCGATACACCACGATAAAATGAAAACGATACCGACTCTGGCAAACCAGCCGAGTCATTCTTCTCATTAGGGTCTCCTTACATGCTATCTAGCACCGATAGTAATTAGCTGGAATGCCTCTCTGCCACTCAAGCGAGGCCGGTGGACTTTCTTCCTGATAGGCCACGCCGTGAGAGTATCGAAATACGGCAAGAGATTAGACAGGTCACCGTGTCCACAACGAATGGACCTTGCAACCTTAGTTTATAAATCACCGTAACAAGGGGACGCAACGTCTCAATATCTATGGGGATTGATGGAAAACACTTCGCGTCAATTGCCGCCCCTAATAGATTACTAGTCTCGTCGTCATGACGAGGGTGACGAACGTTATTGCCACAAGAGCAATGGGATTTCCGTCCCATGGGTAAGTTTGATTTACCAGATAAACGTGACCACTTACAGTAGTCCGTCATTCGATTTTCGAGGGGGGGATTTCAATGTTAGCAAAAAGCGTCTTGCGACATTTAATTACGGAACACACCCTTACAATTATGATTCCCAAAGCGTGGTTCCACTCCCCAGGATTTATGATGGATCTAAACACTGCACACGCATAGAACGTACTCGGGCGATCACCGAGTGAAAGGAGACTACCAATAATCCTTGAAAAACAAACGGGAGGTAGATAGAGGAGTCTTATGATAACCTTTGCACCTCAGGAAGGTAGTATGACATAAGTACCAACATGCTGAGTCCATCACAATTCATCTTCCGAACACGATCCAGCGCTATTGCAAAGGTTGTTAATCCATACTTGAATACTCAATACACCGAGTAGTGGCTTCCCACGAGTTAATCGTATGCACTTCCGAGTGAGTCCATCGCCAAATGCCGACTGGGGCTTGCTGTTCTACTACACGCCGTCATCCTGACACTGGCAAACGATGTCGCGGTCATGATTAGTGGCCGAAATTTTGACATCATCAAAGTTTAGCAAAGCCCTATGACTCGCGGATGTGCAATGCGGCATGCTGATTTCATCAGCAGTCCATGACTGCATGGGAACAACCAATACTGTTGATTCAGACAAGGGCTATCGAGCTTTCAGGATAACAATGATCAAGCTTCCTAATCCCGTAACTTCGATTCTGTTCTTCCTACCGGAAAAGCAAAAATACTCGACCCTTGAAGACAACCTGGGCATGCGTTAGATTGAACATGACTTATTCACCATGATAACACCGCAGCACACGACCACGAGTCTCATATCTAATTCACGCAGGGTCCCGTTCTCTAAACGCACTAGTCTAGCAGGGACGCACCCTCAGTCTTCACTGGGTTCCGGGTATAACCTTCCACGCATGTACTTGACATCTCTCGCTTCGGTAGGCCGTGCATTCTTGTACGCCCGCTCCTTTTGGAAGAACTTTGTGGTGGAGACATTCAACTCCTACACAAGGAAGCTTTCATCTCCCATTCCTATCTAGAGCGAGGGTTTGCGTCAGATTACTTATATGAATAGACGTTCGAGCCCTTCCGTGCTCGTACCATAAAGGTAATGTCGAAGAAAGCTCATTAGGTTTGCTAGGATCGAAATCAAGGAACATCGGCGAAACCTCCCATTTAACCCATTGGTTAATCAAAACTAAGACTGAATCTAAAGAACAAGAACAACCAAGACAAGGAGTGATCACCAACCCTTGGCCCTTGCGCCCACCAAGGTTACCGTGCACCCCAAACTATTATTACGTGATAGAGACTAGTCCTCCCGATCATCCCGTCTACAGGTAAGCGAGTGAGCTCATCGTAGACCACAGCATCCTTCCCACTTGCTGGTACCGGTGATCGATGCAAGAGCGCAGACTATTGTGAAGCGTGATACAACATCCTTACTGGCAAAAATATCCGTACTACGTATATGTATTAACTAATCTTAGAAAACCGGATTCCTATGCAACATAAACATCTTATCCGCATTTTCTAATACTTCATATATTGACACACATGGCTAGTCGGTCGGAATTTCCCCTTGTACATCCTATGTACAATTTTTCTTTCTTTTCTAAAAAAATATTTTGTTGTGTTTTAGTTTTGAAAACTTTGTCTTCGAGCCGAAACCGGTTATAGTCTAGATTTTTCAAAAATGCTAGTTCGCTACAACCTTGGCTCTGATACCACTTCTGTCACACCACGCCAATGGCGGAAACACGTGGCGCAACGCTCGAAAGCATATCAAAGTCAAGATTAACACAAACTATATTTATTTAGAAAAGATCAATTTATTAGAATGTCGAAAATGAGTATCTCGTTACAATATTGCACAAAGCATTACATAAAACGATGAACATTAAGTTTCAATGTGGGGGTATTTCCGTTTATGTTCCAACCCGATGGTAACAATGAATGAAACCCCGACCAGTATCCGACATCCCGAATTCCACCGCACTAGCCCCATATCTATTCAGCACTTAGTTACCTGAAAGATATGTTTAAAAAAAGACGTCAATATATAAAATATTGGTGAGTTCACAGGTTTTAGTTTCATAACAACAACATTTTCACAACCATCGACTCGACTCACTTTACCGTATAATTATTTTCCCATTAAATAATTATACTAGGATCTTGTCGATCGATATTTCGTTTTTACAACATGTGCGAAACCTGCACAACTTGTGGCCTTTGTAAGGAGTAGCTAGCTCCTACAAATTATAATGATGAGCAATCCCTTGAGCCCCATAACCAAACCAAGACTAATAATAATGCCCCGCTCCAAGTCGTTCCTCGGAACCCAACGACTTAATTTCAGAATACGTGCACCCCAGGCATACGCCGATGCATAATCGACGCTATCGATTAGGGGTGGGCCTTGTCAGGCACCAATAGTACTATCCAAATATTCTTTCGGTTTCATTTCCCTGAATTAATGATTACGGAAGAGAGGACTCAACCCCGAGTGGCGATCACTGCTCAAGTACTCATCATACCACTTATCACATTTTAACCTTTGAAAACATTTCAACATGTGACAACGTTTGACAAACATATCTTTCCCCCAGTTAAAACAGTAAAATGGGGCCGTGAAACTCACCTGAAACACTGTCTGGCTCACTAAGTAGATAGCAAAGAGGGTCTCGCACCTACAAACGTCCTAGACGTATAAGTCACTATTCCTATAGTGCATGTGCCTTGGCAAGTTGTACACCCAACTCCCGACCACAAGTTATTCCAAATCCCGTTTAACTATGCGCGTATCCTAGGTTTCGTTGGCGTTAGATTACCCTTTGTGTTACAAGTTATATATTACTCTTGTTAATATTTCCTTAACTTGTACCTTATTATCATCGACTCGACTTCACTTAACATATAATTATTTTCCCATTTAAATAATTATACTTAAGATCGCATCGCTCGATATAATATATATTTCAACACTCGACCCGACTCACTTTGCCGCACATTTGTTTTCCCATTTAAACAAATATGCTAAGATCTTGTCGTTCGATTGTATATTCTTAACACCCGATTCAACTCACCATGCCGTATATTTATTTTCCCATTCAAATAAATATACTAGGTTCTTGTTGGTACGGCATACACATATATATATATCCTTGTCTACTCGTCTCGTTTTCCTTCCCACATATCTACTTTCCCATTAAGTAGATATACTAGAATTTTGCCGAGACGAGCGTACATACATATAAATGTGTAATTTTTCTTGTTAAGTATATACGTTTGTTTAACGTCTTATTTGTTTATGGTATATTTTTCTCCCACGAATAATTCCTTTAACACTTAGGAAAGTGTTTGTTAGTTTTCACCCATGTATATATATATTTTACTTCCTAAAAATATATATTTTCTCATCTTGCCGCAATGGCATTTTTCTCATGTTTTGTCCGTGTACGTTTCGTTAACGCGTCTTAGTTCGGTATCTTAGCTCGAATAGTTAATTTTTCCAAGTTTTTCCCAACATGTGTTTTATAGAAATATTATCCTTATTTCTTCCTCCTAACACATGTTACTTGGAAGATTTAAAATACTTAAGTATTTTTAATCCAACTTGTTAACTTAACTACAAAAATGTTTCCAATACTTTTATATTCCCATTTATATAAAAGTATTCATTTTCGTATAAGTTTCTCAAGTTTGTTTAATATTTTTATAAAATCTCTATTTTATAAAAATCCTTATGTCAATACCATCCATATTTTTATAACTTTCAAAAATATACTTTTATACAAAAATACCCAAGTATATCTACTAGTATTTACCCAAATCATCCTTAGAAATTTATTACTTATACTTTTGACACCAAACTTTCCATCCTTGCATTTTTGGACTAATAGTTTCTAAAATATCCATTTTAGTCCTCTAACTTTCAAAGTTACAATATTAGTCCCTTAACTTTCAAATGTTGCATTTTTCCACTCTAACTTCCAAAGTTAACATTTTTCACTCAAAATAGTAGACTTTGAAGATTCAACTTTTTATTGGTAAGTTATTTTTGTATCAAAACACTTTTGTTAGTCTTATATTCCATATATAAGACTACTTGTATGTGTGTTTTATGTATTTGCCCATTTTACAAATTATCATTCTTCTAAGTAAGTAACTTTAATTTTTCATCTTCTTTATTCTTGAACTTCTAACATGTTCCACCATATATTATACCATGGATGATCATAATAAGATGATTAAAGTTACTTTTTAACATATTCAAGTTCATTCCACAAATCTTAACCAAATCATCATCCTACTTAATTTAAGTGTAAACTTTATATATTTTCAAGATCATTACTTTTTCATCATTAAATCCATGATTTATTTACATATCTTTAATCATTTATTTTACTCATGTAAAACCTATTAAAGATTATGTTTCAAACCACATTTTAAACCCTTCATGTACAACTTGCTTCTAAGAACACATACATGAATATTAATAATCAAAACAAGGTTAAGAAGCTTACTACTAGCACAAGGCTAGGGAAGATAAAAACCTTGGATTTGAGAGGGGTTTAGTGTGTTCTTCCAAGTGGTTTAGCTCCAAGCTCTTGAAACACACAATGGGGGTTTGGATGATGGATGTTTGGAAGTGATTTAGAAGTGTTGAACTTGAAAGAATGATGTGTGTGTGTGTGCAATACCTTACGGCCAAGGAGAAAGGAAGAAGAGAAGTTTTGCTTTGTTTCTTCAAATGCCTAACACATGTTATATAATCTCACCATATCTTCCATGGATTGCATGTGATCTTACTAAAGATTTAAGAGATTTATGTAGTACAAGGGATGATCTTGGATGGATATTATTAAGGGTGTTTGGCCGTGGGTTTTTAACAAGAAAAGAAGGTTTATAATCTTTCCAAGATATCATGTAATCATGCTTATAATCTTAGTAGGATATGGGATCTTTTGGAAGCATGCATACATGTGTGTACTAGTGTATAATTAGATTGCTTTTTGTCTTGGGTTACTAGGGCCATATGGCCGAAATATTCACCAAGAGGGGACAAGATTTAAGCATGCTTTGTACTTGCTTAATCTTTTGCTTTATCCTTGTCCATGCATGCTTTACATCCTAGACTTGTAGGACATTATTAAGACAACTTGCAAGCAAGATAATATGGAAGGTTGTAAGGCCTTTAGGCCGGCCACTTTTGTGGCTTGGGTGGGGTCCACAACACAATTTATTTACTAAATACTTGTTATGTTTAATCCCTCGTCGTTCGGGTGTCGTTCGGGTATTTTTCGGGTTTTAATCCCGCGTTATTCGGACATTAAAAATACCTTTAATAACCCTTAAATATATTCAAATTTAAGCGTTGATTGGTTATTTAGGCCTTTGCCGGGTGAAATTATGAGTTATACGCGTATCGGGTGCGGTACGCGCATTTTATTCGTTACCGGGAGATTTGTACAAGACGTTTTCACTCATGGTTTTGGGGTTCCAAAACTCATTATATTTTGTGAAGATACCCTTTATTTTATATCCTGGGTGTCCGGGATCCTTTTCGTTTATTTAATTATTACCGGGTAATTGCCAACGTCCATACCGGATAGTTTATTCGCACATGATCCAATCATGTTTTACCATTAAACGTATGCATTCCTATGCACTATTTGGAAATTGCTATCTCCTAAGGCCTTGATAATTAAATCACACATAATCGCATTTAATTATGTTAATCATATATTAATTAATTTGTACGGAATTACCTTATTTTTGCCGGTTGTTACATTCTCCCCCCGTTAAGAGAATTCCGTCCCGGAATTCGATTCAAGTTACCCATCACAATAGTATCCTTGAACAGGGTGGAGTATTTGCGTTTCACGAGATCTCCTCTTTCCTAGTGAACCCAGGTTCATGCTAGGTTCACGCTTAGTGCTCTAACAAATACAATATCATAGTCCAACTATGACTAAGCTCTTGGTCATCCCACTTTGACACATCTATCGGTTTCCCGAAATTGTAGAGCTTAACGTCAACCGGACTTCCGTCGGTCGAGGAATTGACAAAACTTCCTCAGGCCAGACTGGCGGGATTCATTAGAGTCCCACTAAGCTCTTACGATAGTTCGAGCTTAATCATCATGAGACCAATTTTGATCGATATCTCCGCGCCACTGGAGTATCAACAATTGGGCCTACTACAATCTCTATGCTTATTGACACTCTCAGAGTATGACTCTCAGTGTAAACCTATTATTAGACGAAGTCCTTAAGGCCTACGCCTTGTTCTGTATGACTTCTTATTAGGTTCGCATCTTATCCCGACAGTCTTTAATCTGCAAGACTTATTGGCCATCTCTCGAATAACTCAACCTAGAATATGTGTCTATCTCCGTCTGTCATTCGACGTACTGGAGATTTACACGTATGCCCTCCAAGGGCTTTGAGTAGTACACCCCGAACACTGGGATGCTAATTCCTATCACATAGGAAATTTTGGTGATGAAGCTCATGGGTTCGATCTGCCACGAACATCAATCGTGTCAACACGGAACAATTCCGTCAAGTACATTCAATTTGTCCGAGAATGACAAGCCATACTCGTCTCAAATCGAGTATCCCATGCTTGTGTACAAAGTTTGTCGAACTTGAGGTAGAGTGACCACGACAATCCGATATAATGTAAGTCGGCAATTCGGTGTCTAGCCACGACTCTCCGAGAGTATAGGTAGCTATCCAATGCCTCATCTCGGAGCTATAGGTGAGTAAGGAATGAGAGGGCTCCAAACAACAATCAATCATCACTTGGGTCACATCTGACCCCGGGACACCTCGGGTGTCATGGTGATGTCAAACAGGTGATCTTACCGCACCACATAAATGTCCCCTTGGAAACCTCGTCGGGTATTCCATTTTATTTATCCTTCGGCTCGACTCACTTTACCGTATATTTACCTCCCCATTAAGATAAATATACTAGGTTCTTGTCGACCGAACAACTATATTCAAAATGGGACTTTATTTCTGTGGAATCCTCTAGGTACTGAATCGCTACTTTCCACCTGAGCAATTGTGATTAATGGTACTAGGACGCTTAGTATGGACTGATGGATGTGGAAAGTTTTTGCGTCGCTTTCACCCCTCAGTTCCCTGACATTAAGTAGTGTATACATGGCGCCCGGGCCGTACGATTTCACAATCCTCGAGAATTACTAGTCGACTCAAACACCAACGACAAGATGCTTCCAGCACATAGGTCTATGCCGAAAAGAGGTACATGAAACATCATAAATTGTTGTCGCAATGAACAACGTATAAGGTTTATTAAGACATATCAATACGTTGGCCCCCATTGCGACAAGTATACAGAACACCGGTATCTACCCAAAACATGGGTATCCAGTACTAGTTCTGTTATATGTGCTTCCTGTGTACTGGTGTCCTATCGTCATTAGCAACCTAGTGAGTCAACTCTGAATAATACAGACCACACGCCCTTAAATTGACCTTCCGATCCTTGGCGGAGATCTGAGTGAAAGGAGTCCTGAAACCGGAACCCTCACTCATCGAAGGTTCCATCCTTTCGGAATCTTTCGAGGTAAATGGCGAAATCGAGTCATAGATGCATGCATTTGACATAGATTTCACATTTGGCTTGACGGCTTCACGCGCCCAAGTCGTTACTTAAAACAAACGATGACTGAGATCGCATCACAAGCGATAGTCCCGAGCCTTCCCATAAGGCATCCCATTCAATGACCCAACTAGTCACATATATAGGCGCGATATGTAAGCCTTCAAGCTCGTCCTGATTAGTCAGGTACCATACGCACTGACCTGGCAGCTTACATTACTATGGTGTCTCCAACAGTGTTTGTCAAGGACAAGGGATTTTGCTCCAGCACGAGCAATGCTACTAAGGGATAACGGGGAACACCGGTATCGACCCAAGGTCGAAATGGTTCCACTATTCCAAGCACATACGCAACAATGCCAAAACAAGATGAACCTATCATCAGAAGAATAACAACATTAATCGGAGGGCCGAGATGATCAACCCTCTCAACACGGTAGGGTAGCACCTTTATAGAGTAGACAATGCTACACGCCCTTCTGGATTCGGGGCTTCATAAGACCTCCGAATCACGTACCAGGGACTCCACCAATGCACACGCCCTAGGTGGGTCCACAATGGTATTTCCATAATCATCAGTATGACACGTCGGCATGTATGATGTCAAACAAATCCACTGGGATGAGCAATAAATGAATTGAATCCTTCAACTCTTGTTAGTCCCAAGGTATGGATCATAATATCGCTCACAATTACTCGATACCTTCAGTTTCGAGATGTATTCGAAATCCCTTATCACAAAGGCAAGTCTCGCCTTGTCACGTGCAGATCACAGGGTTTCTTCCCGACATTGATTTGCATGACCGATCGTTGGGCGACCAAATTGCACGTAAAAGGTTAGGGCTGGACATAGCGTCACTGGTGCCTCAGATTCTGAAGATGTACCGCTCACGAAATGCGTGAGCATATACAGGGGTCGGCACATGATTCGGTCAATTACTCAGGCGACCACGAGACTCAGACTTTAGGGGAATACACACGTAATCACTAAGGCTAGAGTGTCTAAGCACGACTTTTAGAAAGTCCGTTGGACACCTGAAATCCTACATAATCAATGTCGGCACTACACAATCAAACAAATAGAACAATGACGGCACGAGGGGTTTAGGTGATGTCTCCATTCCGAGAGAAACAAGAGCGATGCAAACGACAAATCATCACGTCATCGAGGTAATCCAACAGCTGTAGCAATACGCCCTCTGAGCAACACGACAGTAGAAACAACATGGCAATGTCAGCAACATATCCACGAAACACATCAACTAGGGAACACCGCCCGGGAGTGACACGAAAACCGAGAAGCATGACGACAAGGCAACACTGCAACAGGAACCGCATGACACAGAGAAATACGACGGCAAGGCTACACTACTGCAGGAGCAGTAAACAACAGGAATGCATCATCAGCAATGTAGCGCAACCGCATGAATACGCAATCAGCTATTATAATGTAATAACGAGCATGCACTATGGCTGGGGGTAACACAGCAGCATGAATGCACCCGTCAATATGATGCTCAATATGGAAGATCCACAGTCCATATTAACAGAAAATTCCGTTCTGGTGAGCACGCATCCCTGTGCGTCTCAGATCACTTGTGGAGGTGGGATTTGCATCCGTACCTTCAGCCTCGAGCCTATCCTCCATAGGCCCAATGGTAGGAATGGTTAGGTTGGCCGGCGCATCAATCGTCATAACATGAATGGGAACGACGGGTTCCACATAATTTAGCTGACTTCTAAAGCCGATATTGTTCATAGAGAGGACGACCGTCGGCTTGTTATGAGTCACTCGACCAATGGCAACAAAAACATCGACAGTCTTAAACGAGGCTTGAGAACTATCGACAATGTTAGGCTTGCTAAGAGCCCAAGGAATGATAACTAGTAGTTCAATGAAAGCCTCAAAGAGAATGGAATTAATAACAACGAACTCCACAAAGACACATAGATGGTAATAGCGGCTTGGCAAGGGTCACAGAGACGTCTTTGCTAACGACATTCACCCCTGCAGGAGCCTCAAATATATCAACAACATTAGTTCGAGAAGAGCCATAGAAACAACATCAAGCCCAACATGTACTATAGAGACAACGACAATAATAAGCCCAACAACAGACATAGAAACAACGACATCGAGCCCGATAAGTACTACCGAACCACTGACAACAACAAACTCAGCGAGAGCTACACACTTAATAGCGTCAACAGGACTCGCTTGAGCCATAGGATAATAATAGGAGCAACAACGTCAGGCTCGACCGGAGCCTTAGACTCGTCGTAGCTATTATATGTGTGGTGACTGGCATCCATAGGACCTGGAAACCAACCTACATCTTTCCCGATAACAAGGATAGTGGTCACAACGAGCATAGCAAGTAGAGGTAGAAGGATCACGATTTATCGATACACCACGATAAAATGAAAACGATACCGACTCTGGCAAACCAGCCGAGTCATTCTTCTCATTAGGGTCTCCTTACATGCTATCTAGCACCGATAGTAATTAGCTGGAATGCCTCTCTGCCACTCAAGCGAGGCCGGTGGACTTTCTTCCTGATAGGCCACGCCGTGAGAGTATCGAAATACGGCAAGAGATTAGACAGGTCACCGTGTCCACAACGAATGGACCTTGCAACCTTAGTTTATAAATCACCGTAACAAGGGGACGCAACGTCTCAATATCTATGGGGATTGATGGAAAACACTTCGCGTCAATTGCCGTCCCTAATAGATTACTAGTCTCGTCGTCATGACGAGGGTGACGAACGTTATTGCCACAAGAGCAATGGGATTTCCGTCCCATGGGTAAGTTTGATTTACCAGATAAACGTGACCACTTACAGTAGTCCGTCATTCGATTTTCGAGGGGGGGATTTCAATGTTAGCAAAAAGCGTCTTGCGACATTTAATTACGGAACACACCCTTACAATTATGATTCCCAAAGCGTGGTTCCACTCCCCAGGATTTATGATGGATCTAAACACTGCACACGCATAGAACGTACTCGGGCGATCACCGAGTGAAAGGAGACTACCAATAATCCTTGAAAAACAAACGGGAGGTAGATAGAGGAGTCTTATGATAACCTTTGCACCTCAGGAAGGTAGTATGACATAAGTACCAACATGCTGAGTCCATCACAATTCATCTTCCGAACACGATCCAGCGCTATTGCAAAGGTTGTTAATCCATACTTGAATACTCAATACACCGAGTAGTGGCTTCCCACGAGTTAATCGTATGCACTTCCGAGTGAGTCCATCGCCAAATGCCGACTGGGGCTTGCTGTTCTACTACACGCCGTCATCCTGACACTGGCAAACGATGTCGCGGTCATGATTAGTGGCCGAAATTTTGACATCATCAAAGTTTAGCAAAGCCCTATGACTCGCGGATGTGCAATGCGGCATGCTGATTTCATCAGCAGTCCATGACTGCATGGGAACAACCAATACTGTTGATTCAGACAAGGGCTATCGAGCTTTCAGGATAACAATGATCAAGCTTCCTAATCCCGTAACTTCGATTCTGTTCTTCCTACCGGAAAAGCAAAAATACTCGACCCTTGAAGACAACCTGGGCATGCGTTAGATTGAACATGACTTATTCACCATGATAACACCGCAGCACACGACCACGAGTCTCATATCTAATCCACGCAGGGTCCCGTTCTCTAAACGCACTAGTCTAGCAGGGACGCACCCTCAGTCTTCACTGGGTTCCGGGTATAACCTTCCACGCACTGTACTTGACATCTCTCGCTTCGGTAGGCCGTGCATTCTTGTACGCCCGCTCCTTTTGGAAGAACTTTGTGGTGGAGACATTCAACTCCTACACAAGGAAGCTTTCATCTCCCATTCCTATCTAGAGCGAGGGTTTGCGTCAGATTACTTATATGAATAGACGTTCGAGCCCTTCCGTGCTCGTACCATAAAGGTAATGTCGAAGAAAGCTCATTAGGTTTGCTAGGATCGAAATCAAGGAACATCGGCGAAACCTCCCATTTAACCCATTGGTTAATCAAAACTAAGACTGAATCTAAAGAACAAGAACAACCAAGACAAGGAGTGATCACCAACCCTTGGCCCTTGCGCCCACCAAGGTTACCGTGCACCCCAAACTATTATTACGTGATAGAGACTAGTCCTCCCGATCATCCCGTCTACAGGTAAGCGAGTGAGCTCATCGTAGACCACAGCATCCTTCCCACTTGCTGGTACCGGTGATCGATGCAAGAGCGCAGACTATTGTGAAGCGTGATACAACATCCTTACTGGCAAAAATATCCGTACTACGTATATGTATTAACTAATCTTAGAAAACCGGATTCCTATGCAACATAAACATCTTATCCGCATTTTCTAATACTTCATATATTGACACACATGGCTAGTCGGTCGGAATTTCCCCTTGTACATCCTATGTACAATTTTTCTTTCTTTTCTAAAAAAATATTTTGTTGTGTTTTAGTTTTGAAAACTTTGTCTTCGAGCCGAAACCGGTTATAGTCTAGATTTTTCAAAAATGCTAGTTCGCTACAACCTTGGCTCTGATACCACTTCTGTCACACCACGCCAATGGCGGAAACACGTGGCGCAACGCTCGAAAGCATATCAAAGTCAAGATTAACACAAACTATATTTATTTAGAAAAGATCAATTTATTAGAATGTCGAAAATGAGTATCTCGTTACAATATTGCACAAAGCATTACATAAAACGATGAACATTAAGTTTCAAGGTGGGGGTATTTCCGTTTATGTTCCAACCCGATGGTAACAATGAATGAAACCCCGACCAGTATCCGACATCCCGAATTCCACCGCACTAGCCCCATATCTATTCAGCACTTAGTTACCTGAAAGATATGTTTAAAAAAAGACGTCAATATATAAAATATTGGTGAGTTCACAGGTTTTAGTTTCATAACAACAACATTTCCACAACCATCGACTCGACTCACTTTACCGTATAATTATTTTCCCATTAAATAATTATACTAGGATCTTGTCGATCGACATTTCGTTTTTACAACATGTGCGAAACCTGCACAACTTGTGGCCTTTGTAAGGAGTAGCTAGCTCCTACAAATTATAATGATGAGCAATCCCTTGAGCCCCATAACCAAACCAAGACTAATAATAATGCCCCGCTCCAAGTCGTTCCTCGGAACCCAACGACTTAATTTCAGAATACGTGCACCCCAGGCATACGCCGATGCATAATCGACGCTATCGATTAGGGGTGGGCCTTGTCAGGCACCAATAGTACTATCCAAATATTCTTTCGGTTTCATTTCCCTGAATTAATGATTACGGAAGAGAGGACTCAACCCCGAGTGGCGATCACTGCTCAAGTACTCATCATACCACTTATCACATTTTAACCTTTGAAAACATTTCAACATGTGACAACGTTTGACAAACATATCTTTCCCCCAGTTAAAACAGTAAAATGGGGCCGTGAAACTCACCTGAAACACTGTCTGGCTCACTAAGTAGATAGCAAAGAGGGTCTCGCACCTACAAACGTCCTAGACGTATAAGTCACTATTCCTATAGTGCATGTGCCTTGGCAAGTTGTACACCCAACTCCCGACCACAAGTTATTCCAAATCCCGTTTAACTATGCGCGTATCCTAGGTTTCGTTGGCGTTAGATTACCCTTTGTGTTACAAGTTATATATTACTCTTGTTAATATTTCCTTAACTTGTACCTTATTATCATCGACTCGACTTCACTTAACATATAATTATTTTCCCATTTAAATAATTATACTTAAGATCGCATCGCTCGATATAATATATATTTCAACACTCGACCCGACTCACTTTGCCGCACATTTGTTTTCCCATTTAAACAAATATGCTAAGATCTTGTCGTTCGATTGTATATTCTTAACACCCGATTCAACTCACCATGCCGTATATTTATTTTCCCATTCAAATAAATATACTAGGTTCTTGTTGGTACGGCATACACATATATATATCCTTGTCTACTCGTCTCGTTTTCCTTCCCACATATCTACTTTCCCATTAAGTAGATATGCTAGAATTTTGCCGAGACGAGCGTACATACATATAAATGTGTAATTTTTCTTGTTAAGTATATACGTTTGTTTAACGTCTTATTTGTTTATGGTATATTTTTCTCCCATGAACAATTCCTTTAACACTTAGGAAAGTGTTTGTTAGTTTTCACCCATGTATATATATATTTTACTTCCTAAAAATATATATTTTCTCATCTTGCCGCAATGGCATTTTTCTCATGTTTTGTCCGTGTACGTTTCGTTAACGCGTCTTAGTTCGGTATCTTAGCTCGAATAGTTAATTTTTCCAAGTTTTTCCCAACATGTGTTTTATAGAAATATTATCCTTATTTCTTCCTCCTAACACATGTTACTTGGAAGATTTAAAATACTTAAGTATTTTTAATCCAACTTGTTAACTTAACTACAAAAATGTTTCCAATACTTTTATATTCCCATTTATATAAAAGTATTCATTTTCGTATAAGTTTCTCAAGTTTGTTTAATATTTTTATAAAATCTCTATTTTATAAAAATCCTTATGTCAATACCATCCATATTTTTATAACTTTCAAAAATATACTTTTATACAAAAATACCCAAGTATATCTACTAGTATTTACCCAAATCATCCTTAGAAATTTATTACTTATACTTTTGACACCGGACTTTCCATCCTTGCAATTTTTGGACTAATAGTTTCTAAAATATCCATTTTAGTCCTCTAACTTTCAAAGTTACAATATTAGTCCCTTAACTTTCGAAGGTTGCATTTTTCCACTCTAACTTCCAAAGCTAACATTTTTCACTCAAAATAGTAGACTTTGAAGATTCAACTTTTTATTGGTAAGTTATTTTTGTATCAAAACACTTTTGTTAGTCTTATATTCCATATATAAGACTACTTGTATGTGTGTTTTATGTATTTGCCCATTTTGACAAATTATCATTCTTCTAAGTAAGTAACTTTAATTTTTCATCTTCTTTATTCTTGAACTTCTAACATGTTCCACCATATATTATACCATGGATGATCATAATAAGATGATTAAAGTTACTTTTTAACATATTCAAGTTCATTCCACAAATCTTAACCAAATCATCATCCTACTTAGTTTAAGTGTAAACTTTATATATTTTCAAGATCATTACTTTTTCATCATTAAATCCATGATCCATTTACATATCTTTAATCATTTATTTTACTCATGTAAAACCTATTAAAGATTATGTTTCAAACCACATTTTAAACCCTTCATGTACAACTTGCTTCTAAGAACACATACATGAATATTAATAATCAAAACAAGGTTAAGAAGCTTACTACTAGCACAAGGCTAGGGAAGATAAAAACCTTAGATTTGAGAGGGGTTTAGTGTGTTCTTCCAAGTGGTTTAGCTCCAAGCTCTTGAGACACACAATGGGGGTTTGGATGATGGATGTTTGGAAGTGATTTAGAAGTGTTGAACTTGAAAGAATGATGTGTGTGTGTGTGCAATACCTTACGGCCAAGGAGAAAGGAAGAAGAGAAGTTTTGCTTTGTTTCTTCAAATGCCTAACACATGTTATATAATCTCACCATATCTTCCATGGATTGCATGTGATCTTACTAAAGATTTAAGAGATTTATGTAGTACAAGGGATGATCTTGGATGGATATTATTAAGGGTGTTTGGCCGTGGGTTTTTAACAAGAAAAGAAGGTTTATAATCTTTCCAAGATATCATGTAATCATGCTTATAATCTTAGTAGGATATGGGATCTTTTGGAAGCATGCATACATGTGTGTACTAGTGTATAATTAGATTGCTTTTTGTCTTGGGTTACTAGGGCCATATGGCCGAAATATTCACCAAGAGGGGACAAGATTTAAGCATGCTTTGTACTTGCTTAATCTTTTGCTTTATCCTTGTCCATGCATGCTTTACATCCTAGACTTGTAGGACATTATTAAGACAACTTGCAAGCAAGATAATATGGAAGGTTGTAAGGCCTTTAGGCCGGCCACTTTTGTGGCTTGGGTGGGGTCCACAACACAATTTATTTACTAAATACTTGTTATGTTTAATCCCTCGTCGTTCGGGTGTCGTTCGGGTATTTTTCGGGTTTTAATCCCGCGTTATTCGGACATTAAAAATACCTTTAATAACCCTTAAATATATTCAAATTTAAGCGTTGATTGGTTACTTAGGCCTTTGCCGGGTGAAATTATGAGTTATACGCGTATCGGGTGCGGTACGCGCATTTTATTCGTTACCGGGAGATTTGTACAAGACGTTTTCACTCATGGTTTTGGGGTTCCAAAACTCATTATATTTTGTGAAGATACCCTTTATTTTATATCCTGGGTGTCCGGGATCCTTTTCGTTTATTTAATTATTACCGGGTAATTGCCAACGTCCATACCGGATAGTTTATTCGCACATGATCCAATCATGTTTTACCATTAAACGTATGCATTCCTATGCACTATTTGGAAATTGCTATCTCCTAAGGCCTTGATAATTAAATCACACATAATCGCATTTAATTATGTTAATCATATATTAATTAATTTGTACGGAATTACCTTATTTTTGCCGGTTGTTACAGAAACCACTTTGCATAACACTTGAACTGAGGTTATATTTTAATGCACCCCCAATTAAAATAACTTAAATAAGTTCTCTGTAAATATATCTCCATCCTAAATAGGAATGTCGGTGGTTTTTTACGCCACCGACCCCTCAACTTTTACCTAATGTCAAAATAAACCCATTGGTTCATACAAAATAACAAACCACCCACAACTTTGAGAAAGTAATTTTTTTTTTTGCCCTTGCTCCATTTTATCCACACCACCTAAACTTTCAAAGTTTTCATTTTACTCACCTTGTTTTTCTATTTGCGTTTTTAACTCAAATTTTCACCACATAGTCCCCTGGCTTTGCAAACGTCAAGGTTTAATCCCTCAGTTTTTTTAATGTTTCAACTTTACACATGTACCATATCTAGTATAAGTTTGTAACATATTATTTTCTTTAATGATTTCCATTCCTTATTTTCCTTTTTGATGAACTAACGACTTTACCCATTTCGTTCCTTCACTTGAAAAAAACACTTTTTACGTGCGGATTTTTATCTATGTTTGCACGAAAACTTTTCTCGGTAAACAATTCAGTGAAGGCATGATAAGTTTTCGTTATGTGACAAACTGAGCGTCGTACAACATGATACATTTTCATTCCACGGTATAAATTGGGGTTACTATGCGTTTAGTGTGGTTTTCATAATTTTAAAGCTATTGTAAGCTCTTTTTAATTACACATGCCAGTTATATCTAGGGGTGAGCAAACGATGATACCCGACCCGATACGCGAAATCCCTATAAAACCATAACCGACTGATGGACCATAAAGATGGGTCGGGTTTCGGTCCTCAGGCTTACGGTTCTAGTCGGTCCAACATTGAATGACCGAACCGAAACTTGGACTGTAACTTCATCGATTTTTCTCAGACCAGTGGACAATTAAGGCTCTGATTTGTTGATTCAACATCCATTTTGTTAAAGGTAACTTGTTTCTACAACATTATTACTTGCGTTTTTGTTTGTTTGGTATGATTTGTGCTGTTTTTTTGTGGGTTTCATATGGTTTAATTGTTTCAGATTCTGATTTAACTTTTATTTGTTTGTTAAGATGATTTTGCCATAAAATGGTTTGAAGTTTGAACAAGTAGTAGGGATGAATGATGAATGGAGGAGCAGCGAATCACTATCAGATCGTATACAGGCTAGGTTTAGTGTTTGTTATAAGATCAATTATCAATAAGTGGGCTTGGCTCCTGGGCCCAAAAAATTATTTTGATGCATATTCGGTGCAAAATGTTTATTCGGTTTTTTTACTTACGCGAACCGGAACCGACCCGGGACCGAAAAACCCAACAAAACGAGAACCAAAATTGTAACTAGTTGTAACTTTTCGGGTCGGGTAGGTCCAAAGTCGGTACGGTTCTCGGTTTTTTTTTGGTTCGGGCTTTGTATGCTCACCCCTAGTTATATCTCTATACAAGCTTTATGATTTTTTTTTATAACAACGCTTATACAGATTAGATGGAGTTAAACTGGGTACGTCGAGACATGCGTTTTCATTGGTTAGTGTATGACACAACGCTTGAACTAATCAATTTCCAATGGGCCCACTTCATATTTCCCACGGGTCACATAATGCTTGTACTAAATCATTCGATGTTTGTAATGTACCCGCACCGTGATACGTGCATGTGTAGAAAAGAAAGAATCTGACTAAATGTTGGTAAACAATCAATTAACCATTTAACATTATACATTCAATATTCGATAATTCAAAAAAAGGAAAATTTCATGATTCAAGATCAACAATAATTCCCAAGAATATTCCAAAAGAAAAAACCATTGCAAAATTAAACAGAACATCACCATACTCATGTTTTGTCCGAACATCTTCACGGGTCACACAAATAAATAAATAAATAAATAAAATAAATAATGGTACCGGTTCAAATACAAAGTCTTTAAAACGTGTGAAGTGTGCGAAGTCACGTACCATATGCAAATTACATACAATATATAAGCAATTCCGTAATTAATGAGAAATTAGACAGTTAATAGGGGGTATTTTCGTCAATTTGTATACAATCAACTCCTACAAACATATAAAAAACGATGGTTCCGTCTCATTTATCACAATTCAAACCCAAAAAAAGTTACGTAATTTTGGTACATGATTTTTAGTTATGGAACTAGTAGTGATTTTGTCTATGGTACGTAATTTTAGTTATGGAACTAGTAGTGATTCTGTCTATGGTACGTAATTTTGGTACGTGATTTTAGTTATGGAACTTGTAGTGATTTTGTCTATGGTACGTAATTTTGGTACGTGATTTTAGTTATGGAACTTGTACTGATTCTGTCTATAGTACGTAATTTTGTATGTTACGTTTTTTAGAGGTATGAAAAATTGTTATGTAAAGTTTTGAATGATTATATTTATGGTACGTGATTTTGGTAATGGAACTATAATAATTATGTATATGGTACGTGATTTTTGGTAATAGAACTATAATGATATATGTCTATAGTACCTGATTTTAGTAATAAAACTAATAATTATTTATCTTTGGTACGTGATGTTAGTAATAGCCTGCATATGATACGTGACTTCGTACACTTCACACGTTTTGTAACATTTTACGATAACCCGGCTCCATAATAATAATTGTGACACTTTTATCCATAGATTCATCCATCCACCGCTACAACTTTTGTAAATCGATACCATCTTTAACCGCACATATAACCCATCACCGCCATCATGGGTCAGTCAATTGCTGATACATTTTTTACTTAAAATACCCTTATCCTCTCTCTCTCTCTCTCTCATCCAGCCCCCATTTTCTCTCTCTAATCTTAACCCCTTCAAAACCGGGTTCTTTCCTCATCAACTATCTTGTTTTTTATTTTATTTTATTTTATAAAAAATTCGATTTTTTTATTCACCCAATTGAGCAGACGGATAATCTTTAAAAGGGGTTAAGAAAAGATTGTGTCTTTTTTTATTTTTAATTTTAATTTTATTAGATGGCGGCCAGTGCAAACCCTTCTGCTAATAATAATAATAATAATGAGTCTACCAGTAATGGAAATGGTACCACCGCCAACGGTGGTGGTACGGCGGTGCCGGAGAATTCGGTGGTGGGTCCTACTCAGTCTGCTTTGAGGCATAACCCTGGTCTTTCTGCTGAATGGGCTCCTGATGAACAGTCTTTATTAGAAGAGCTACTCACAAAGTATGTATTTTTTTTTTCTTCTTTTTATTTATTTTTATTGCATAATTTTTTTAGGGTTTTTGGTGTGATTAGTGAATTGGGATATTGAAAGGTGGGATTTTGTGGAATCTTTTTTGTTTGGGGGATTTTAATATTTTAGGATTGATAATTAACATGATATTTGTTAGGGTTTTTTTTTTTTTTTTTTTTTTTTTTTTTTTTTTTTTTTTGCTTTGCAAATTTGAAGCTACAAAAGCCAACATTTTAAATATAATATATTTGGAGATGGACAATAGTAGAGATGAATTAGAATTAATCTTTTGTTATTCATGTTTAAATTAAGAGATTTTATTAAATTGGAAGCTTGATCTTATGTGAAAAGATGGAATAGTTTGACACCATGATCTTGATGTTTTGATAAAGTGTCTTGTTTTTGTTGAATGTAGCAAGTGAGTTGTGTAAATAAAGTTGTGATATGTGACTACGTTAGAAGCCTTTTAGTTTTCGATACTTTACTTTCCGGTAAATAGATGCAAAGTAAAGTGCCAATAAGCTGTAGTTCAACTGGCATCGGAAGGGGAGTGAAGATTTGAGTTGAAGGCTAGAGGTCTTAAGAATAAGGTTTAATTCGTTCTTAAGCGGGTTTTACCGCAGTGGGCCTTCAGGCGACGGGTTTTTTCCGGAACTGGAGATGGTGGGCTTGGGCTACCCAACACTGTTTGCGTTCGCGGGTGTTTCAGAAATTAGATGTGTGATTGCTTATCATTTGTGTGCTTGAGCTTATACTTATGATCTGTTTAATCTTTTATCGGTTATTACCATTCACCAACATTTGTATTGTCTAAACGAACATAGCAAAATTACATTAATATGGTACCTTTACTTATTATATTTTAATAAAATGCAGATATGCCTCGGATAGTGCTGTATTGCGTTATGCAAAGATTGCAAAGAAGTTACAAGACAAAACAGTCCGGGATGTGGCTCTTCGTTGTAGGTGGATGACGGTATGATCTATTTTCCTCTTGTATATTTTCTTTTGCCCATTTTATTTTATAATTATGGAGATCAAATTCGTGTTCCAAATTAACCGTAGGTGATTTTTATTTTGATTTTGTGAACCAACTTACAGACATAAGACATTATAACACTTGACAACTCTATGTCCTGCTAAAAATTTTCTTAGTTATAATATATTAAGTTAGATGGCAAATTTTCACTTTTCTTTCTGGTCATAAAAGTGGATTCCTTTCACATATACTTTCTGGCCTTCAAGAGATCCTATTAAGTATACATAACATTATACTGCCCTTCATTAAGACATTTGGGCATAATATTCTTGCTCACTTAACGTTTTGAGCGTTATTGGCCAAATGGATCTTTTTTTTTTTTGAAAAAAAAACACCGTTTCCATATTAAGTTATTAGTTATCTGAAAGTACTGCCATGAGTCGTGACTGTTGATAACCTTATGTCTAGTTATATATAACTTATGTCTAGTTATGATTCAGAACAGTCGTTTGACCATCTTCTTTTTTTTTTCAAAATTAGTTGTGCAAGCTAAAAATAGGACTGTAAAAGAACCAAACGGCGGCTCGCTTGTGTTTGTTCAACTTTAGCCGAACAAACGAACGAACGCGGACACTTAAACAAATGGATTTTCTTATTAGTGTGCATTTGATAAGAAAATGAGTGTGTTCGTGTTTATTCGTGAATATTATAAACGAACAGAAATGAATGTAAACGAATAGGATCAAACACAAATGGACACCAATTAAAAGTAAACAACAATAAACAAAGACAAGTCTAAATGCCTTGAGTAACATTTTAAAAGTAAACAACTGTATGGGCTGGACTTGGCTATTAAATTAACCATAATAAAGGAATATATAAATAATGTAAATGAATGAACAAGGGCTGTGATCATGTTTGTTCATATATAAAATTAACAAACATCCTGCAGGACAACTCCTGAACGATTAACTAAACGTTTGGTCAGTTTACAGGCCTACTAAAAATGAAACAGAACTAAGTTACATTCTGGTTATTTTATAGAGCTAAGTTTGCACAATTTTCTTCTTTG
This sequence comes from Ambrosia x helenae, assembly GCA_030844895.1. NCBI lineage: Eukaryota > Viridiplantae > Streptophyta > Magnoliopsida > Asterales > Asteraceae > Ambrosia > Ambrosia x helenae. The sequence goes on along the minus strand of JAUTDX010000532.1, from coordinate 103,769 downwards.
TATTTACAGAAAAAGGAAAATGGTAAGAGAAGGAAAGAGGATAATAATTCAAGGAAGAACAAAGATAAAAAGGTACACTTTATGGCTTTTCAATGCATAATTTTTTTTCGCCAAAACTGGTAAAAGGGTAGAAGCTGGTGGAACTCTTTTTGCATTTATTATATAAGCAGGGCCTTGAAGGCTAATTATTCTTTCTTTTTCACCTTCAGGAAAAAGTAACCGAGCATTTGGCAAAGTCATCTTCTCATAATGCAAACCGTGCCAATGGCCCACCATATGCTCAATCAGCAGTCTCTATGGACAGCGATGATGGTATCTCTTATAAAGGTTGGTGCATTTCTTGGTCATACTTTTTTTTTTTTCATTTTATGATATATTATTATAAATGTTATTATTTATTATGTAATAAATACTAATTATTTGTTAAATTCTCATTAGATCTTAAACAATTTGTAATTGGTGGGTGTTTCTTGATGCAGCAATAGGTGGTACGGCAGGGCAGCTTCTTGAGCAGAATGCTCAGGCATTCGATCAAATTTCTGCAAATTTTGCTGCTTTTAAGGTAACATTTAGTGACTTGAATTAGAACTATCAAGTATTTGGTCGGTTGGACTTCCACCGATCGGAAACTTGATACCTAATTTCAAATTTATGACATTTGTACCCTGTTCTTAAAACTTGTATTAGAATGTGAGAGTTCGGAGTGCAAGCAGAAAGAGAAGGGTCATAATATAAATTGTAGTTAAAGTACACGCTTAGTTGTTAATAGCGAATAGCGGATGATAGCGACAAGCTACCGATATGCTACATAGCGATAGCGATGAAATAGCGGGCGCTATCTGATGTTTAGCGATACACTAGAATTTTTTGGAGATGTTTTATATGCGTATTTTACCCAAAAAAAAGTATAAAAAATAGTAATAGAAAAATTTCGCTATTTGTCGCTATCGACCATATAGCGAATTAGCGACACATGAGCGCTTTCGCTATAGCGGGCGCCATGGTCACTATTAGCAACTATGTCTGTACACAGATGATCCTAGTGGTTTACCAAAATTTTGGATCTAGTCCCTAGCTTTCTAAAAGTACATGGATGGTCCATGTGGTTTGCACTCTGTAACGCATTTAGTCCCCAGCCAACAAATCTAGAAGTTTCCGAAGGTACAAGTTAGAAAGTATATTACAAAGTGCAAACTACATTTACCATCCATGTACTTTGGAAAAAGTTGGAGACTAAATGCGTTACAAAGTGCAAACCACAGGGACCATCCCTATGCTTTACTCTGTAATTTATCAAGTGCATCTATGAAAGTTTAAGCCGTTTGAAGTGTATATATGATTTTAACGTTCTTGGCTTGGTAAGTATGATATTATTCAAGTTTTAAGGCTACATATGAAATCAGTCCTTTATATGTTGGACCTGACGGGAGGAGTGAATTTATGAATGTGTGTCTCATTTTCGAGAAGCCAAGATTCAAGATAGTCCGTTATAATCATATAGGGAGTAGAGGTGGGAATTTTGACCAATTTACATATCAATGGATCAATTGGGCAAAAGTAAAAAATTTAGCTGATAGGAAGTGTGTTTAACGTGACAAAAGTTTGGTGCATAGACTATCCTAAATTGCTTAATGAGTATAATTATTGTAATCGTATTTCACACACTAATTGTTTATAAAAGTTGTAAAAGCTGGAAAACAAAATGTTCAATATCATCCCCATCCAGTTTGTTTTGAGCCATACATAAAGTACTCCTGTTGACCCATTACTCAACCTGCCCGCTTTTGCCGTCTTTAGGGCAGGAGGAGTATTCTGCCTCCAAGGCCTTGGGATCGCCGAGTACTCGCTCAGCCGAGTTGGCCGAATACTCCAAGTACTCCCCGCATAGGCCGATTTGACCCCCTGAGTACTCGCCCGATTAGGCCGAGTACTCGCAACTCTCCAGTCGGCTGAGTACAAGCCCAAACCGAGTTATGCAACCATGGGCAGGAGCCAAGAATTACTTGCAGTTTAGCCAAAAGTCTATTTTACCCTGTATGATGGTCTCTTTTCTTTTGTGGCAGGTGCATGAGAATATCAACCTCTTCTGCCAGGCGCAAAATAATATCGTCTCTATCTTGAACGAGTATGTCATCTTTCTTACATCGTGTTCGACCTCAACTTACAACTGTCAACTATTAATCAAATGCCTAAAGAATTCTCTTTTTCTTGCATGTTTCAGTTAAACTTAAAAACTTATGTAATATTTATAAATTTATATAATTCTGTTGCGAATTGCAGCTTAAATGACATGCCGGAGATAATGAAACAGATGCCACCCCTTCCTGTAAAGCTTAATGAGGAACTCACCAACTCCATGCTTCCTCAATCATCTTTGGCCAAAAAAGCTTGAATCTTTTTTGGGTTCTTGCTTCAAACCTGGAGACGACGGTGATGATGACGAAGATGATATTTCTAGTTACTTGTCGAAACGTCGTTTAGATGAGTTACTTATGTTTTTCATGCTAGATGTTTGTGAATACGTGTGTAGCCGTGACCAAAGAAAGATTATGTAAATTGCAGTAGGATCGAATCAAGTTTATTCAAAGTTTGTTTGGTCTTTTCGAAGGCGATTTATAATCAAGTTCATAAAAATAAATTACTTAAACAAAATGTAACATCTTTACAACTTCCTGCACCTTCTTGGTTTTAATCTCTGCTTCTTAAACAAAATGCAACATCTTTACAACTTCCTCCATGGTCGTTAAATACAGAATGGTTAGAGTTTTGTTTCTATTTGGTTTTGCATCTGAAATCCTTGTTCATACGCACGCTTTAGCTTTAATCAAAATTTTAAATTACTTGTACGAATCTCAACAACGTATACGTAGCTAACCGCATGCTTGTATCAGCAGGCCCTGACCCTCTGATACCATAGTTGCGGAATATTTGATGACACCATAAAAGTTGAAGGTGTATTTATGAACATATATCTTGTACATACTTGTTGAAGGTAAATGTTAGGGACAATAATTGTCTTCAAGACATTATTGTAGACAATATCTATCTTGAGTACATTATTGTGAACAACTAGACAGTAGTTGTTATAGATCTTGATAATTGTGAACACATTAGTTGACAATTTTGAAAGTTTCAATTTCTTAATTGACATGGAGAATATATCTCTTGATGATTTTAATTATAGCGGTGAGCACATTTTTTTGACAACTTAAAAGTTATGATTATTTTTTGTTTGTAAAATGTATATTATTTATGCTTAAGGAGAAACTAAATAAATACTTTGAAGTAATTTAACAGCATAAAATAAAATTATACCTTTCCTTAATATCTAAACGGTAGATGATCCTTATTCCCTGCAATGTACCAACCCAATCAGCGTTTCCCTATGGCCTCTGCCTAAATGGTACTCTTTCATGGCTCCAGGGCTCCAAGTTTTACAACATTCACATAAACAATTTAGAATATATATGAAAAGAATTTTTTATTTCATTACTGTTCGGGAAGAACTTCTTGATAGTATCTACATAGCTCCCTTAAGAGAGGGAGTTTACTCACACATTTTAGATTTTTAAGATCAGAAATTTTGGGGGAGAGCATTTGATATCCTCTAACTAAAATCAATCTCCTTTATATACTAGGAGAAGATTTGTACAAAAGACTAAAATACCCTTCTTAATTCGTCATGAATGACGTTTTTCTAATCGACATACCCATGTGTTGGGTCTAGTTCTCTTTTGTCTTCTTCCGAAGAATAACTGTCCAAATAAGAGGAGCTATTTTTCTTTAGTTGCATTATTTGCACAGTATTGGCAATTATGATTTTCATAAGTGCGTTGTAGCTTTTGACAAAGCTTTTCTTTGATGATGGGACCTGTCTTAACCGGGTCCACACTGGAGGTTATGTGTGGGCTGTTAATGGCTTCCGCCCGGAAACCGTACCGCCTTCGCACTAGTTTAATGATAACTGCCAATGATATGGCATAACACCAAAAAGACAAAAAAAAAATAGGGAAGTGGAAGGGGTAACAATGATGACCGTGGTTTCATAAGTGATGCCAGTTAATGGTGGTATGCGTGGATATTCTGTAACGCAATGTGATCAATATATGATCACGTCCTACGAATCATGGATTATGTAGGTTCCAACATTCTTTATAGACAACAAAACCAATGGAAAAAGAGGTGGTTGTGGTGCCATAATCGTCATAGTTCTTAGGCGGGATGTAATCTTGGGGAATTAGGGAGATCTCTATTGAGTTTTGAATTATAGGATATAACAAGCTGTCACGTAGACAATACATTTTTCATTTTTAACCTTAACATTTTTCCACTTTCAACTTTGGTCACCTACGCTTTTCATCTCTTACAAATTCTTCGTTTACGTTTCGCTCTAAATTATACACAAGTTAACAAGCTGCAACATACGTGTGTTGTCCAACGGTTTTACGTTTATGTTCCCCAAATGGACTTGTTCGCAACGCAAGGGTCCTAGGTTGGCCTAGTTATGTTTTTTTATGTTTACATTTTGTTCACGTTAGTACGTTACATGCCACAAACAAGCGTGCATGATTCAATATTTTTACATCGAATATCTTTGTTCAGTTTAACAATCCCGTCACAACACAATTGCACTAAATACTAATTTACTTGATGGTGAAACGACTCATGCGTTACCATAACAAACCCAAACCCAAACCCAAACCCAAACCCTTGCGCCAAAACAATAAAAAGTTAAAAAAGAATTGGGCGTTGGTAGGGATGCTGCTTCATAATCAATGGCGTCACACTACCGATCATCATCAACAACAACAACAATAATAATATTATTATAATAATAATCTATAATACTGTAATAAATAGGTTAGAAATTAGTCGTTACTATTAGTCAGTACACATGGCAGAGACCTTTCTGTTACTTACACCGACTTCAACCTTTGACCGTACACTGAACTACTACTGAACTGAATATGACGGAGGTTTTAATGACGCCGGTACGGTCACCGGAGGAAGAACGACTGGTGATGCGAGACATTGCCATGGCCGCCGGTGAAGCTCAGGCAAAGGAAGGCGATACATTTTGTTTGATCAATCAAAGGTAGTATTAATATTAATAATAATAATAATAATCGTATTATAATATTCCTGCTCTAAACTTAGTTTTATACAAATGTTTTTGAGTATCAGTGGAATTGAATCATTGATGATGAGTAGGTAGTTTTGAATGATCTAGTGTGTATGATGATTGATGAGAATTAGGTTTTAATTGGAGAAAAGGAACTGTTTGTAATCACTATAGGTTAAAATTTGGATTCTTATGGCAGGGAAGGAGTAAGTAGAGCATAAACATACCGTAGTTGGGGTTTTAGACATGTTTTAGGTATGTTTAGGGCTGGTTTCAGGCAATTTTAGGATGTGTCAGACTGGTTTGCCCAACATTTTCAAGATCTCGCTAGAATGTAATTGAAATCTTGGACGAAGGTCGCCTTAGCGCCTGGATGGCAGCGAGGAGTTTTCCTAGCGTCGCCTGGAGGGCTTTTGACAACATATGTGTATGTATAGACTTTTTTAGATGTTGATTGAATTTTAGTATTCTGTATTTCTGTTTTATTGATTCAGAGGTTTTTGGAAGATTAGGGTTAACAACTGATTTTATGTAGTTTAGTTTGATGTTCCTGTAATTTAGGACATGGTTACTCTATGTTATGTGGGGTTGGTTAGATGAATTTTTGCTATTGTGGTGGTGGTGGTTTTTGGTTGTTCAAACTTCAAAGAATTGTGAATTTGATAGTTTAGATAAGATGGAGCATTTAACCTGTTTGTGAAGTTCTATGGCTTAGGATTGAATGCATATGCATTTGTACAACTGAATGCGACACCAATTTTAGATTTTTGAAGTTAAGGTAGTCCTCAATCTTTAACTCTTTGTGATAGGCTGATAGCAATGTAGTAGAAACAGTAAACATTAGTGTTTGGCTTTGATGTAATACTATAAACATCTATGTGAATGAATATTGATCTTTGAACTTTGATGACTATACTCCGAATAAAGTTTTAATTTTGTCTTCCATTATTTCTTTGCTGTTAACTTTGTTTGCTAATTACCACTTATTGTTAACTTTGTTTTTTGATTAGCGCTTCTTGTTTCTGTTATTCACACATTAACATCCTTTTATTTGTGTTTCTGTCTTCTCTCTAACCTAGAGAATCCCAATAACTTTAATATGACTGAATAACCGTATACAGATTATAGAACCACTTCTTAAATGTTATTGTGAATCTTATCAGCATTCGTCTCAATTAAACTTAGGTTCTTGATAACTGGCCTAAAACTTCAGTTGACCTATTAGTCTTATTATTGGAGAGGGACACAAACGATTCTATGCAAAATTTATCCCTTGAAATTAGAGACGCTGATGAAAAATTATCAGTACATTATTTATAGAAGGTATGAAATTTTACTGCACATTTCAATAATTTTGTAGCACTTTTTTTTGTATAAAAAGAAAAGGTGGCTATTTTAAAAAAGATAAAAAACTAATATTTAGCAAAGCCTTTGGGAGAAATGATATATTCTTTAGGATAATATTGAAACCTTAACAATATTATTCATGTTTAAAAAATGTCTTTGCGCTTCCTTCAACTTTGATTTGGAACATTCCATACTAATTAGAACAAGTTCATTAAAAGCTAATATACTATACTGTCCTTACTCATCGTCGTAAAGCATGTACAACACCAAAATTAGTTGAGACATTTTTTAATATGCATTTTTGGAAACAAACGGATAGAGGTAAGGTCTGTCTACATCCCACCCTCCCCAGACCCTACCAATAGCTTTGCTATTTGTGGGATTTACCGGGTACGGTTGTTGTTTATTTTGGGAAACAAACGTTGTAGTTTCTAATTATAATTGACATGAATGTTTTTTTGGAAGGTTTTATAAACTTAATATATTGTTCTAGCTTAGTTTAATAGTTATTTTTCAATAAATATGTTTATCTGTTTTTTCTTAATTATGAAATAATTGAATTTGTTGGGTGGGAGCTTGTGGGCATACATAAACAATATCATGTGGAGGAAAATTTATTGTGTCTAAACAAAAAACAGTCACATTCATACTCATTGATAGCTAAATCCATTTGAGGGTTGCAAGCTAACATATCTATTTGTTTAAGTTTCATTATTGCGAAGTACGTAAGAGTGTTAGTTTTTGTTTATAATACTTATTTTAGTTGGAAGTCTGATTCATTTTACTGCACTTTCCCCTCTTTATTTTGTTAAGATCAAGGTGACATTGCACCTCCGTATATCCATAGTACTTATCAATCATGAGTTTGTAATGAGCCGTTGGTAGTAGGCTACCAATAACTTCCCACTTTGTTGGGGAGCTTTTTTGGCTAGTTCCAAGCTATGTTTAGCACCACATATAGGATTTGAGTTAATATCAAGGTTACATTGCATCATATATCTGATTAATTAATAGTGAGCTCATTATGAGGCATTGTAGTACACCAATCAATTTTGCCCAGTTGTATGAATTCTTTTGAGCTAGTTTCTTGTTTCAGGCTTGGGCCATTACAAAAGGTATATGGACTTGGGTTTGATTTTGTAGATTGTCTTATATTAGGCCCATATGCGATTTGCATTGGGCTTGGGGAGCCAAAAGGGAAGAGTATCTTAGATTTCTTTTATCACTAAACACATTTATTAATATGGGTCAACCGCTCAGCAAATGGTGGGCTTTTTTAGAGAGTAATTAATTAGTGTTGTTAGGGGTTATGATTATACAAATTTGTCCCACCGCTTTAGCGTTTTTACTAAGCATTACACCCTTTCGAGAGATATCCTCACCATTAGCTTAACTTCTTTGTGAAATTTAGGCATGTCAGGGAGTGAAGGCAGGAGAGAGATTTCGACTAAAAATGGTAGTGTTACAGGGGTTTCACCGGATCAAGAAAGAGAAGTGATTATGGGCATTACCGAAGATGACGAACCACAAGCCAAAGAAGGCGATACTTATTATTTAATATCTTATAGGTAATCAAAGTACATATATGTGTTTATAGTGAATTCTTCGTCTTTTCTTACATGTATAGACCTCGTGAGACGGGAATTGAATATGTTGATCCTTTTTCGGTAGTTTTTAAAAGTTAGGGTTTAAGTATAGATCTAGTGGATCCAGTATCTTTTGACTATGCACACGCTTCTTTTAGATGCTGATTAACTTCATGATCTTTATCTGTTTGAACTTTGAATGTAGGCGTTGTGAAAAAAAATTAGGGTTTTGGTGTTAGTTAGAATGTGCGATGTTTTTGCTCCGTAGTCAATGTAAAATTGGGGTTTCATTAGAGGAATTTAAAAATGTGTAGTTGGTGTTGAATAGAAGAAGGGCTAAGTAGATAGGTTTTTATGCCGTGGATTATATGATTTCATAGCATTTCAACCATCAATGTAGGTATGGATGTGGTTATGAAATTTTTATGCTATAAAATCTAATGTTTTGTTGATCTATAAGATTGTATGTATCCACATTCAATGATAACAACTAAGATAGCAATTTAGTGGAATTGGAGACGGTAAATATTTCATAGACATTGTTAAAGAGGAATCAAAATTTGGAAAGAGCGAATTATGTATTTTGAGAAGTTCTGTGGTATAGAATATATGAAAGGAGATACATGTAGATTTTTTTTATTTAGTTATTGTTTAATCAAGATGAAAACTAGTAGTATAAATGGAAATTGAATCCAGGCTTCAAAGTGGTTGGGAGAAGGTTCCAAGTATGCATTGGTTACTGAAATAAGGGTGTGTTTAGATTGAGGCTTTGGGAATGAGAGAATGGGTATATTGACTAATGACAATATGATTATATGAAAGGGTTTGGTTTGAAAATTAGAAGTAGAACCTTGAAACTGTGTTTCGGTCAAACCACCAAGATATTGGGTATGAATAACTTCCATCATTCCCTATGAATAGCTTTGCTATTTGTGGGATTTACTGGGTGTGGTTGTTGTTGTTGTTGTTGTATCATTCCCAACGGATCCTTTATCTTCTGCTTGACTTCTCTTTTTCTTTTCTTATTTACAAACTCTCCAACCGACGACTAAAGAAGCTCTAGAATATTCTACACCTTCAATAAATTTGTGATTTTCTAAACTTGCAGATAATAAAAAGATATATGAGATGGATTCATGATATATAAAATCGTAATTTCAGCCTTTTCTATTGATACATCCAACAAAAGCTTGTAACAGCGAGTTTATTGTCTAAATATGCAGTTAGTTGTGTCTATAATACGAAAACTCATGAGGGGTTTTGTCCATTTAAGTGTTAAGACGAAAACCTGTGTAAGTCACAGAGTTGGGGTTTTCTATCCTATTGTTCTAGCTACTAGAAGTGGTAGTAAATTAAATGAATAACTAGGTTTTTAATTGAGAGAAAAAGAAAGTCTGCCATGCGAAAGTATGGAACTTTTAGTCCAAATGAGAGACAGCTAATGGTGTGAAGTTTCTAATTGAATGGGATTAAGGAGGTTAATACCGGAGTAACTTTCAAGGAGTTTGATAGTCACAACCATCCTTGGAGATTAATCAGGAACGGTGAACTGGAGGAAGGGAATATGGCTACTTACTATGAAGTTCATATCCTTTCCCAAACCCAACACCTAAACCAAACATTAGTTTTCAAGTAATCATACCCATTTCCATTCTGCCATGATGTCAAAGCCATAGCCATAGTGATCCCTATCTGCAAATAAAATCTCACCTAAAACTGTAATGTTATTCATTGCATTAAGGTGTAGGCTGGGTTTAGAGCATTATACATTAAGGTTTCGTGGTGCCATATTGCCTTTTTTTATGAACGAATGCATTTTTTTTTATCTGAGATAAACCGTAACTACTGAGATATGATGCTTATTGTTACTTAAAAAGTATGCCATTCACAAAGTAGATGCTAGATGCTAATCGAGTCTCTAGGGATTACCAGAGATGAATCACAAAGGTAGATTCCAAAGATTATTTTAATCTTCAAAATAAAATATGAGAAAACTCGTAGTTGTCTCCGAGTTCGTCTTAAAATCCCAATTCAACCTGACTTTTTTCCTTGATTGTATCGTGACTAGCAGTGGTCAGTTGTATAATCTTCTGATTAACATATGTTTGTTTATATTTCTTATTTAAAATTTCACGTCCTAATCATATAGTTTACTGTTTCCTGACAGATGGTGGCAAAGTTGGTCTGCATTTGTTAATCAGAACCCTACAACCAGTAGCAGCTCAAGTATTTTGCAAAGGCCACCAAGCATTGACAATTCTGATTTGATCTGTGAATCGTCACCTGATAATTCAACTATTGATATTCATGATACATTAGTTGAGGGCACTGATTACATATTGGTCACGGAAAGAATTTGGAATCAGTTTTATGCATGGTTAGTTCTAACCTGCCTGATTGATTTCTCATTAATTGTCATTAAAGATTTAAAGGTGGCAATTTCAACCCAGTTCCTTAGGAATGGGTCACTTCGGGGGGGGGGGGGGGGGGGGGGGGGGGGTTATTTCAGTTTTGTCAGATGGGTGAATTAGAAATATTTAGCTAAAAGGGGGCATAAGGAACGGGTTGAAACTTGAAAGTCTCCTATTTTAATGAATAAAACCTCCTAAATCGTTATATTCCATGATTTTGATTATTATTGTCCTAATATTGTTTTCTAAAAAATAATTAACACATTGATAATTTTAAAGAAGTTTTTCGAACGGGACAAAAAAGTATGTGCAGTTCAACCTGACATGTGTCATGTTTTCACCCATACTAAAGATCCATTTAACTTGTTACCCAACCCACCCGACCTGTCCCTCTTGCAACCTACTCTCATTGCATTATGCCACGTATGGAACAGAATTACAGAAAAGTAGATACTAGATGCCATGTGACTCTTTAGGGATTAGTAGAGCTGCTTTAACATAGAATTATTTTCATTTAATGTAATTCTAAATAGTACTCTGTTTTATCTGATTTGAGAAGATTTAGGAAAGTTACTTTTAAACTCATTTTCGTCAAACTAAGATCCTTAATTGGAAAACTTAGAAATGCCAGCGACAAGGGTGAAATGGTTACATTAGTCAAGAGGTCACAATATTTGGATTTTCTAAAATAAATGTCCTCAACACTTTTTCTAACCTGTTGCCGTTAATGTGGTTCAAAGATATTGTTGTATACTTGTATGATTCTCGGAGTGCAGGTATGGTGGGGGTCCAACATTGGCTAGGAAAGTTATACTCCGTGGCTCATCACAATCAGAATTAACTGTAGAAGTTTATCCTCTACGCCTTCAATTGCACTTGATGCCAAAAGTTGACCAGTCTGACATAAGAATGAGCAGAAGGGTACATCTGTTTTTTATATGATATTGAACTTCTCCATTTTTTTATGATACAAATTTTGTCTTGTCTCCTTTTGTGAAAGAGATGTAGCAATTCTGGTTTTTACGAGATGTTAAATGTTTCTGGACAGGAAACAGTTGGAGAACTACACAGGAAGGCTTGTGAGGTCTTTGGCCTCAGTTTAGATCAAGTAATGATGTCTTACATGAATCTTTACCTAGGGTTGGTTTAATGGGCGGGTTGGGTAATGGGTCGAACGGGTCGAACGGGTAACTTTTGTACAGGTCAGGTTGACTTGTACCTTTTTGGTCCAACGTTCAAAAATAATTTTTAATAAATAATCTATATTATTACAACAATAATAATAATAATTTATTTGTTTTTTGATAATACGATTTAGCAAGTTTATTCATGTAGAGTATACTTTGTGTGACTTTTGACCCGTTCCCTTTCTTTTCAGCTATATTTTTCCAATTTACCCATTTGGACCGCTGTAGATAAAACATGACCCAAATCGACCCATTCATAAGTAAATGGGTCAGAACTATCTTTTATTTTTCTTAACAATTGACACACTTATTTAATATTTATCATATTTTTTCCTTCACTCTGTTAGGTAAACATTTGGGATTACTATGGTTGTCGAAAACATGCTTTGTTGAATGACCTAGATAAAACACTTGACAATGTCAACATACAAACGGATCAGGATGTGAGTTGCTTTATCCTGACTCACTTGAATTCACTTCACAACAATATTTTGGTTAATAATTGTATCTCATTTTCTGTTTCATCACTTGATATGTGTTACTCCCTCCGTCCCAATTTAAATGTCCTACTTTCCTTTTTTGTTTGTCCCAAATTAAATGTCTCTTTCCAAAAATAGAAATGTAATTTCCAGTTTTGGCCATAAAAGACAAAACACAATCACCACTTTTAAGGATATTATTGTCATTTTACCACATACAAACAAAATATTTCTTAAAATGTGTGTTTTTTCAACTAGGACATTTAAATTGGGACGGAGGGAGTAATATGTTACACAACTCATATGCGATCTTTTAGATTGTATGGTGGTTAATTTGTTGGAAATATTTCAAAATTGTATGTGATATTTGGTAGCCTTTTTATATGCCGAAATGCACCAACATGTTTTATGGTCATGGTGTCGTTTACTTGAGAAATGATCCATAAGATACTATCTGTAGATAGAATTCCCTACTGCAGTTTAAGCATGTTGAAGTTCATATCTTGCAAGATGCAACTTATGTCCATGAATGAATTCTCGCTTTTAAATCTGGCAGAATTTAAAAAAAAAAAGCTTGTGCTTATTATAATGTTTGAATTTTTCTGTTTCTTGATTACAGCTATTCATTGTGAATTTCGAAAAGATTATGTTAGCACTTAGTTGTCTAACCATTTTACTTGTAGCATTGTTGCAAGCTAATCATTGAACTTACTAAAGTATAAAAGAAAAACACATTACACTGGAATTAGCAAAGGAGCAATTTGTATTTTTTTTTCTTTTTTACTTATTTTTACATTTTTTTGGGAGTAATGATGATTAATTTGTGATTCTTGTTTTGATGATAATTATTTCTGTGAACATGGTGAATACAGATTCTAGTAGAAGTCATTGATAACAGTGGCAACTACACAACTGCTGTTCAAGTTAATGGTTCTTTGGGGAACGGTCATTTCACAGTTCCAGAACCTTCTAGAATGAACCATTCAATCGCAGGAGGCTCCTCTACAAGCAACGGTTTCTCCAGAAGCTGCAATTCAGAGATTACACAAATTCAGAACATGTCTCTTGCAACAGAAAAGGGACCCACTTCTTTTGGTGTTAGTACTAGAGGTTCTTGCATAGGTCAAATTGGATTGCTGAATTTTGGGAATACATGTTTCATGAACAGTGCAATTCAATGCCTTGTTCACACACCCGAGTTTGCTAGATTTTTCATTGGAGATTTCCATCAAGAAATAAACTGGCAAAATCCTCTAGGCATGGAGGTAACTCTCAACCATAACCCAAAAAAGTTGGTACAAATGTATTCATACAAGATACTTTTGGTTAACAAAAAGAAATGGCATGTAGGGGGAGCTAGCTATGGCATTTGGTGAATTGCTTAGAAGATTGTGGGCCCCAGGACGGACTGCATTTGCTCCACGGTCATTTAAAGCAAAACTAGCCCGTTTTGCACCACAATTTGGTGGGCATAATCAACATGATTCTCAGGTTTGTTGTGGGACATTGAGCTTTCAGGATTTTGTGGTTTTGATAAATTTAATGAAATTATGAAATGTTTTTTTTGGGGGTCAGGAACTTCTTGCTTTTTTGCTTGATGGACTTCATGAAGATCTGAACCGTGTGAAAAAGAGACCATATATCAAGTCTAGAGATGCGGATGACCGTCCAGATGAACAACTTGCTGATGAATATTGGGCTAACCACATCTCTCGGAATGATTCAATTATTGTCGATGTCTGCCAAGTGAGTACAATTTTTTAAATATTTTTCAAGACCATAAGCATTAATGTTAGTTTCTTGGAAATCTTTGGTTAAATCGTGACTTTAGATATAGTGCTTTTTAGAGGTGGCAAGATGGGTGAGTTGGGTAACAGGTCAAAACGGACTGGGTCAGGTTGACCCAAAAAGCCAAAACACTTTTGTTTAAAATATTTAAATTGTTTTATGGTGGTGTTTAAAATAACTTGAAATATACTAAAATGATTTAGGTGGTTTTATGCATTAAAAATACACTTTTGAGCAACTTTTAACCCGCCTGACCTGTTATCTTTAAGCTAATGCTCTCATATTTTGCCTGTTTGAGGTAAATCAACAACGGACAAACTTTATTGTCTCAGCTTTTTCAATAATACATGTTCCTTAAGTAAAATTGATGTAGGAGGGTTTATACTTTATGCATTAAAAATACACTTTGGCTGGAGCGACTTTCGACCTGCTTACTCTTACTTCGATGTTTTTTAACCTGTTTGAACTCCTTAGAGATAAAAAAAAAATGAATCAAATCAACCCATTCATAAGTGAATGAGTTGAAACTGCCACCTCTAGTAGTTAGCCTTTTCCTTATATCTGTCCAGAATTTAATAAATCAGTTTCCTGCTCTTTTCCATTTGACAGGGCCAGTACAAATCGACTTTAATATGTCCAGTATGTGATAAAGTCTCAGTTACATTTGACCCTTTTATGTATCTCTCCTTGCCACTTCAATCGGCCACACCTCGTACAATGACAGTGACAGTTTTTAGCTGTGACGGCAGTGTGATTCCTGCTACTTGCACAGTAACTGTACCAAAATTTGGTCTTTCGCAAGACTTGATACAAGCACTTAGCAATGCTTGTTCACTAAGACAGAATCAGAAAGTTTTGTTGGCTGAGGTGAATCATATTTTAAACTATATCTTGTTATTGATTATGAGAACATGTGCATGATATAAGTTGGCCAAATGGGCGGATTGGGTAGTGGGTAAAAGCATACCGGGTTTGTTTGTCCCGACCAGAACATTTTTTTTCGTCTTTTTTTAATTAAAATAACACTGTTACTAATCATAACAGAAGCCATATTGTTAATTAATAGTCTTTTTTTTTTTGTAAGTATAGTTATTTAAGATGGTCATGCACTTTGAATACCTTCTGGGGCACTTTCGATCCATTTAGCCCCCTAAGAGAAAAGTCATAACCCAGATTAACAATTTACCACAAAGGGGCCAGCTGCCACATCTAGGGCATGCTTTTTATATTATAATAAGTTACATATTTGTGTTATTCTGAATAAAAATAACTGTATTTTGCAGATACAAAATCATGCTATTCATAGGTTCTTTGAAGACCCACACATGTCTTTATCTTCCATTAAGGATGATGCTTGCCTTAGTGCCTACATAATCCCGAAATCAATGATGAACATCAGATATCTTATGTTTGTCAACCGTCGTGAAGACTTGTAAGTTTATGTTTATTTTGATTTTTAATTTTTGGGCCACATAGGCATATTATTATAATACTTCAGGGTTGGGTTGGATCTTGATTATGTTAAAACCAACCTAACCCACATAAGTTGCAGCCTTACTGTAAGTCTGTAAATTAGCCATGCCAATCATTTTCTGTTTCCTTTAAGACTATAAATTGGTTGATTTGGGTGTGTTTTCTCTTCTATGGGTCAAATCAGTAGAGTTAAAAAGATTTAACTGAAAAAACAACCGGCGTAATGGGTTGAAACTTGAAAGTCGGTATTGAATAATGATGCATATTGTCAAATGCATAAAACATCCTATATCATTCTAATTTAGAAGATTTCGATTATTAGTATAGTAAAATAGTTTTTATAATTACCTTTAACATGTTAACTATTTTAGAAAAGGCGGATAAGAGGTATCGCAGATTACCCAAATCAACCTGGCCGGTTACCGGCCTGAACTGGAAATCACACGTCTTTGACCCGAACCCATTTCTTGCAATTATCTGACCTCATCTCTCCATCTCTACTTTTTATTACTATTTATTGTGTGGTCTAATCTTTCTTTTTAAAGGTTCTCTATAGTATTGAATTTTTTTCTTCAATATTTCTTTTTTTGCTTATTTTAGGAAAGGAGTGTGGAAGCCTTATGGAACACCACTTGTTTTTCCAATCTCTAATGATGCAACGATTACAAGAGGTGATATCCAGTTGATCGCTCACACAATGCTCTCTCCCATGTTAAAACCCAAGAACGTTGCTCCCATTACATCATCGGGCCCGCTTTCTGCCACCAATGGTATCAAAAAAGAATACTCACCTTGTAAGGAAAACGGTGACTCGTTAGTCAAACTTCCATTAAAATTGGTCAATGGAAACAACGACCTGATTGATATCTCAATCGGAGAAGAGAAAACCATTAACTTGTCTTCATCTTCAATGTTGGTGGTGCTTTATATTGATTGGTCTCCAGAACTTGTGAAGAAATATGAGACACATTATTTGGAAAACTTGCCAGAAGTTTCTAGAAATGGGCACATGGCAAAGAAAGCACGTATTGAACCTTTGTCTTTGTACACGTGCATAGAAGCTTTCCTGCGTGAAGAACCCTTGGTACCTGAAGACATGTGGTTAGCTTTTCTCTTTCTAATCCTTTAATTGCGGTATACTGATATTTGTTGTTCTATCTCCAACGGGTCAACTGGGTAAAGTTTTAAAATTTATCTAAAGAAGAAACTAATAAAAAAAAGTTGCCCAATGTGGGTTTATTAAAGGTTTCTAGATCGCTCAAATGGTAAAGTCACATGCTATGTTAGCCATATAGTATTTTATTTATTTATATCAGTAATAATAAAAATGGCCAATAGAATATTCATTGGTCAGTTGATCGGCCTGACCCAAATGTAAAAGCTACCCCTTTTATCTGCTATCTAGCCCGTATTACCGACCCAAATTTCTTGTTCTAATAAATGAGCTTACTCAAATGCTACCTATGGCCCTTATAACAATTGCTGCATCTCTTTCTTTCTGTAAGATTTGTTTCAGCTTTCCACTGAGAACACCCTATATGTGGGCATCATATTACAAATCAGTTGATTGTAGTGGTATGAGTCAGATAATTTGTCAGCTATTGATGGATAGATCAGATTGCAAATAGTCCAAACAGGTTTTGATTAACATATGTGTCAGGTAAATAGTTTTCTTTTGGATGGAGTAAGTGTGATCTTTTCCCAATCCCTCAAAATAAAGAATAAAAATGAAAACCCACCACTGTCATTTATTTGAACCTAGTTCAACAATTTAGAGGTGACAATGTTGACCCGTTTACATGTGAATGGATTGAATAGGGTTTTGTTTGTATTAAATGGTCAAATTAGAAAATAGCTAAAATAGGAATGGGTTGTACCAGTGTCTTTTATTATGTATATAGCCTCCTAAATCATTTAGTCAAAGCAGAGTCTTATTTTTATGCAAGTCGAGCTAACCTGATCTGGCCCATTTGACTCATACTGAATAATTGACCCATTTCAACCCGAACCTATTTTCACTCACTGTTACTCAACCAGCGTGATCCAGTATCTTGTCAAGTGGTCCGCATTCTTTGCTATGTTAACTATGTTGCTATTATTATTATTATTATTATTATTATTATTTTCCAGTTTTGTGTTTGTTTTATTAATGTGATCCATTTATTTTTGAAGGTTTTGCCCTCAATGCAAAGAGCAAAGGCAAGCAAGTAAGAAGTTGGATCTTTGGAGGCTTCCTGAGGTTCTTGTGATCCATTTAAAAAGATTCGCATATAGCAGAACCATGAAAAGTAAACTAGAAACATTGGTCAACTTTCCTATTCATGACTTTGACTTGACCAAATATGTTGCTAACAAAAACAATAATCGTCCTCAAATATATGAACTTTATGCCTTAGCTAATCACTATGGCAACTTGGGAAGTGGTCACTATACTGCACATGTCAAGGTTTGCTCCTTTCCTGAAATTCACTATTTCTTATTGTTTCAATGTCTTATGATTTGGTCGACTAGGGTTATATATTATCTCTAACGGGTCATACAGGTAAAGGAAACATGTCAAACAGGTCAAAATTCAAAAGTTGCTCCCATTGTATGTTTACATCCTAAATCATGTTATTCAAAAAAGTTAACTATTAATTAGATGATATAATTTTTCTAACCACGTCTGTCATTCTATTTAATTATAACTAAATTTTGCGTTTTGACAAATAGTGTTTTGGGTCAACCCAAGCCCCATACCAAAATTTCTCTTTTGTTTGCCTGACACATTTGACCGATTACCCACCCGTTTTTCCACCTCTAAATGCAACACGTGTATGGGATAACCTTGGAACAAATTGCAGACTGGAAGGTCACATACTTGAGTCATACAAGGTGTTTGGGTATGCGTTTTGGAAGTGATTATGTGATCTCAAATAATCAAAATTAGATATTTAAGTGTAATAGAACTCACTTGTAACATGTATTCTGGTTTTAATTTTTTTTTACTTTTGTCGCATGCAGCTTATTAATGAGAACAAATGGTACAACTTTGATGATAACCATGTTTCAGCCATCAGTGAAGATGACGTGAAATCAAATGCTGCTTATGTGTTATTCTACAGGAGGGTGAAAACTGAAGGTGCTTCGGTAGGCAATGGAGCTCATTCTTCATCAGCTCAAAGCTCTTCCTTTTTCAAGTGATATCGGCATGTTTTTTGTGCGCTTGTTTCACAGCAGTTTATAGTTTAAGATGAGAGCAAACTGGTGTTCTCAAGAATTTACCCAAAAACTAAGGTGGTTTGCAGGTTTTTAAGATTCTAGAGTCTTATATATTTGAAGTAACTGGATTCTTTTATAACTGATCATATGCTTGCAGGGACTTTTTTGTCTGACTTCCTAGTTTACAGAGTTCCCTTTTTTTATAGCTTACGGCGTATCTTACCTTTTTTTCAACTCGTTTGATTTGTTAAAGATGAAAATTGGTCAAAACGGTCACCTCTGGTGAAAGTTTTTTGTTGATTAAGTTTATTGAAAAAGATTCTATGTTTCTTGCACAGTATTGATAATAATGCACTGGACTATCTCCAGCGTCAAAGGCGCTCTTCCTCGCCCATACCCTTTGACCGGACTCCATATCAGCTGCACCTTGCATAGGTGCATTTCTTTTCCCACTGGTTCTCTATCCTTCTTTCTCTTCCCACTCGCATTCACCTCTCTCTTACCACCCTCGAAGAAGGATCCTTCTCTCCCGGCTACATCACTACAAAATCTCATGGATTCGACTCTATGTAGGAGCATTGGAGACAATCTTAGTATGCACGGCAGCAATGTGTCGCTATGGCTCGCTATTTAAGAGTGGATGTCAAGTTTATACTCGCTATGTTTTGAACCTATTAGCGTTTTTAAAAATAAAAAAAAATGGGAAAAATTGGGGTTAGTATGTCTGGAATTGAAATATTATACACCAGTTTATATACCTTTTACTCATTAAGTTTCAAACTGACGTTACCTTTTTGCCCCTTCACCTGTGTTCATAACCCGCACCTGGTCACTCACGCACAATCTCTTCGACCCACTATCACTTTGCCATCAACCATCACCACAGAGGCATACTCTTATTAGTTCAGCACTTACTGGTTTAGAGTTTTTTACCCCAATTACGTATCTTACTGGCTCAGCGCAGAGGTTGCCAACCAACCCCTTACTCCCTTAGTCATGCTGAAATTGATTTTAACTACACATTGACAATATGTTTACCATCTTCCATGAACTTTTTATTTTCTTCCCAAAATACAACCTTTAATGTAGAGCACGTTTATCACATAATTAATTAATTTTAATTAATGAATCGTGAGAATCAAATACTTGTTTGAAGTATAAATTGCGAAAATCTCAGTATGCATTTATACGCACTGCTTGATATATATAAAAGAAGCTTAAAAAATGTGACGTTATACTTTTATGTTTAACCATCATCATAATACGGCTGGGACGGTTTAGCAATCTGATTCCACGTTATACTTTTATGTTGTGCCGTCTCTTGTTGCAAACTTACAACATATATAAAAGACATATCACAATCTTGAAATGGTGTTAATCATTTTTTTTAGCTGCAAATTTTAATTTTAATAATACTATATACTAATTATATAAATATGGCATTACAATTCTATCTATATTAATTTAACAACACTTCAATAGTGTTTACCCGCTACAATGCGCTCCTCAATCCAATTGCCAATACATAATCAATTTTTTGTTTGTCTGCATCAAACTATCAAAGTGTTTTCTGCCTATTTCCTTATTAGTCCACGTCGCTTTTTTCTTGCACCACCTATTTTTTGGTAATAGGAATTGTAGCTTTTATTTACTATATGCTAAGACATAATGTTTTTTTATAACGTGGATCGTACCTAAATAATAAGGGTTCAACTGTTGCATCGTGTGAATGAATGTGAAAAATCGTTACCTAAAGGATTACTAAACACTCATGCACAACAAACGCACCCCGACGCGAAGCGCGATGTAATTTCTACCGTTTACCCGCAGCAATGCGTGGATAACAAATTTTTTTATTGATTTACCTTTGAATATCGGTACCGTACCGTGGCTATCATTTTTTTATACAGTTACCGATGCCCAATTTAACCATTTTTTGGGAACCGGTACTGTTTACGTACCGGTATAGTGATTATATGTGCGTCCCGCGGCAACGCGCGGGTAACAAATACCCTAGTTGTATCAATACAATAGTTTCAATCAACTACATTAATGTAATCTGGCTAACAAGTCATTGGTCTAACATTATTTTTATTGTGTAGTGAATTACGAAAGTCTCATTATGTATTCATACGTAGTGCTTAATAGATACAATAGAGGTTTAAAAAAATGTGAAATTCGTGGTTACATAATTTGCTCATGTCAAAACAAAAGGTACAAGTTTTTATATGATTGTTGCGTGTCTTTGCTTAACACTAGTTTTGTATCAAACGCAACCTTATGGTTATGGTTAAAGCCTAATTTATTAAGTATTTACTTTATATTAATCAAATTATGGTTTTAATCATATATTTACTTTACATTATAATAAATGAAACGGTAAAATGCTAAAATCGTCGTGGTTTGGTGAAAAATGTTACTTGCATACAAACTTTTGGTTTTTTGTCAAAATCGTACAAAGGTTTCAAATATTTGTCATTCCCGTCTCTGGCACTAACTCCATTAAGTTAGTGCCAATTAAGTCAAGGGCAATTTCGTCCGTTCACGTTATAAAGTTTTAATTGCCGAAATCGTCACTCCTCCAAAATTAAAATTTAAAAGAAATATAAATAATATTTAAAAACTTAAGTGGGTCCCACCCCCTACCCTACCCATTTCATCTTCTCCACTCTAACCCACCCACCCATCTCCACCTTTCACCTGTGAATCTGGTGTCGGTTTCGGCACCGATCTTCAACTTCTCCACCGTCATGGTTTAACATGAAGAAGCAAATGCTCATGGTTTTAGTGTTGCAGGGGGTTTGGGATGCATTATAGGCAAACGATGCTTAAAACGGCAACGGGCGCAAACGCTTCTGCATCTGCAGACGAAGCTTTTGAATGAAGGTCGAATGATTTTTGGGCATGATGATATTTAGAAAGAGAGAGAATATAGTGGGTGTTTGGGATTGAGTTTCAAAACTCCTTATTAACTTATTGGCTTTTTGGAGAAGCCAATAAGTCAATAAATTGTTTGTGTAAACCAAAAGCACTTTTGGTTTTGGCTTTTCAATAAGGGTGGAAAAGTTGTTTTCAAGAAGTTAGAAATCCTGGGTTTTAGCTTTTGACTTTTGGTCATTTTACAGTAATAAACTAAACCAAACACTGTTTAAAAAAAACCAACTAATTGATTTATCGACTTTTCTCACCACAAAAGCTAATCCAAACATTTGTTTTAAAAGTCCTTTTCAAAAAGTCTAGTCAATAAACACTTTTGAAGTTAAATAAGCAAAATCCCAAACACCCTGATAGTGTCCATGGTTTTGGTTATTGTGGGTGGAGACATTAGTTAATATTATTATACACATTGGGCTACAATATCTTTTAAGCTATTTGTGTTCTTTTATATTTGTTGGTAAGGTTTGGACTACGTATGCATAAAGTTAATGGTTATTTTTAATAGTTATATTATTAATCGCAATTTAACATAAAAAAGGGAACGTATATTTAACTTTCTGCATTTGCAGTGATCTATCTTCTTTTTTAACGGTGAATTTTTTAATTGTGTGACAGAGAGCCAAAGATCATCACACCCGTTTCTTGGCAGGCCCTAATCACCCACGCGCTCAGACTATATTTTCTAAACCGGGTCCACGCTGGTACAGTGGGGACTACGGCATTCGCCTGTAAACCGTAATGCCTCTAACGAGTTTCCTCGCTAGAGTAACAGCCGGATGAAAATCGAGTCAGCTCAGATTCGAACTTGCATCAACTAGTTGACCACAAGCTCTTATCTTCATTGCTTTGCGTGCTCCAGGATTCAAACCTGTGACCAGACCCTCCTTCCTTCATATTGCATGACCAACTGGGCTATGCCATAAGGTCTTTGTACAGATCATCTACTGTCATGTAATATTTTTTTACAATCAAAACTAATTTGATGAGCTTTATGTACACTAATATTACTAATCTTTCAGTAGTCGCAATACTTAATGTATATACACAGATCGTATGTATAAGCATGTGTATTAAAAAACATTGTGGCCTGTAATTTTGTTGAATCTGTATGTTTTTATGGTTATGCCTAATATTGCCTTAGTAAGAAACCATAGATGGGTTTTTATTTATTTATTTGTTTTTTTTTTTCCATTCTATTTTGTATGTTACATAAAAAGGTATAATATTTCAATTTTCAAAAACCCAATTTATCTATACTTTTTAAAGTTAAATTTACTAAACATTTTAATAATCAACATCCGGTCGTAATACGCGGATAACATCAACTCGTTAATCACATTTTACAACCTATTGATGCAAAAAAGAACAATTGTTTGTGGCTCTTGTTTTTATCCTAATCGATAGATATTCAATCTCTTTGGATGCAGCCGTCCTCCCTCCCACTACATATGGAATTTGGAGAATGTATAATCAAAAAATATGATATAGTTTCTCTAAATTAAATGTAACTAATTTTTAACAATATTTTTTTATTAATTATTTTATCAAAGATGTTACATTATTTACGAAGAGCATAGATTATTGTCCTTATAACTAGAATATCCTTCCACAAGGACAAATACTTAAAACATGCATAAAAATCAAGGCAATGGGATTCTTAAATTACCTTTGAGGATGCGACTTAAGTACGTGTATACTAGGTCCAATAGAATCCAGTTCGATTGAGAACTCATTCTAGTTGTGAGAACAGTGAGAAATACGATGTAAAATGCGATTTTCTAAAAAAAATTACCCAAAGATATAAATATGGCTAACTAAGTAATATAAAAAAAAATTACGTCGTCCTTACACCAGTGTAACAAAAAGTAACGCAAATGTCTTTACACCGGTGTAACAACATAAGACCAATTTATGTCACTTTTGTTACACCGGTGTAAGAACGACATAAGTTTTTTTTTTATCATTTTTTTCTAATTTTCTTAGTTAAAAATGGCATTTTACGTCGTAGTTTTCACTGTTTTGACAACTGGAGTGAGTTCTCAACTGAACCCAACCCAGGTCCAATATTATTTACCGATGGTTAACTATAACAATTAATTTAATTAAAAACTTAACGACAATACATTATTTTAACTAATACACAAATATCTTGAATATCATAATTGTGAAAATTTACATGTCAAAATCTTGGAACACAGAAAGTCATATTTCGGTTTCTTCTTAAAATAAATGTACAAATGTACTCTTCTATAATAGTCACTAGTGCATAACATTAACAACGATGATCTTGATGTATGAATTATTTTATTAGCATTTAAAAGGCATTTTGGAATAATGGATGGTTAAATATATATAAATATCCATCATATAAAACAAATAATAAAACCAAGTCAACTCTACCTATCCCAATTATTTATCACATAAAAAATACATGTATTCAAACATGTTCTATGTTCTTAATCCACCCACTACTTTGCCTTTCACATAATCATCATCATAATATCATATATCCACATAGAGATAATTAATCAAAGAAATGATCAAAGTCATACCCATGATGAGATTACTCACAAATCTTCCATTTTTGCTAGTTTTTGCATGTCTATTGCATATGATACATGCACAAACAATACAAGACTCATGTAGTTCCAACACTAATCTTGCAAATCTCACTAGTCGATTCTCTTTCGATGTTTCTTCTCTCAACTGCTTTCCTGTGTGGACATCTGAAGATTTCATCCTTAGAGTAAGCTTCTTAATCCATAAATTTGTGTATATGTGTGTGTTTGTGTTTAGGTGTAATATAGCTCATCAACCATTGACTATTTGATCTTATTGTTTTATTGAGTAGTATTCACAAGCGGGTCCAAGTTTGTGGAGCTTTGTTTTGTCTACACCTAACACGAATTCGTATATCGGAATGGGGTTTTCGCCAAATGGTGGTATGGTTGGGTCCAGCGCGGTCGTGGGTTGGGTGGCTCGAGATGGTTCAACCAACATGAGAAGGTACTTCCTTGGTGGTCAAACCCCGAGTCAAGTGTTGGTGGATCAAGGAGATTTACAAATTCTAGGAAACACCTCATCAATCATTTCTGATTCGTCTCGGATCTACATGGCATTTCAGTTGGTTACAAACCAACCAAGTCAACGACTTGTGTATTCAGTAGGGGATAGTAACAATCCCCCACCGAGCACACCTAGTTATCGCTTGACTCAACATAGAACTCAAATGGCGATTAGAATAAACTATGCAACGGGTTAGTCTATATCTTAATCGACTCATTTTGTGGGATATGAGAACGCAGTGGCAGATCTAGAATATAATACAAGGGGTAACATTTTATAAAAATTATTTTAAAGGGTAACAAAAAATTTGTTTTATGGGTAACATTTTATAAAAATACCTTACAAAACAAATTTTTTCCATTTCGCCAGGAAAATCGAGGGGTAACAGATGTCCCCCCTAATCCTTAACTACATCTGCCCCTGTGAGAACGTGACATGATCCACAAGTTCCCCAACTCATTTAGTTTTAAAAAAATTATATTGATGTATATGTTTATCGCGTGATATATATAGGTCAAGGTAGCCAGACCAAGGCCCCTTACTCGAATTTAAAAAGAGCTCATGGAATCATGAACATGATGGCATGGGGCATATTGCTCCCTATAGGCGCAATGGTTGCGCGCTATTTGAAGCATTTGGACCCGTTGTGGTTTTACGTGCACTCGAGCGTTCAATCATTAGGGTTTATTCTCGGATTAGCAGGGGTGATTGCTGGCTTTGTGTTAGATGATCGTCTTGATGCAAGTGTTGGAAAGCACAAAGGACTTGGAATAAGTATCCTTGTACTTGGTTGTCTTCAGGTAACTAACTATGTTATTAACTTTTTTTGGTTATTTGGTTTTAAAAGTGTGACATATTGTTATATAATATCTTTGACTTAGGTTAATATATATAACCATGGGTCTTGTTTACTTACAGGTTGTAGCTTTATTGGTTCGTCCATCAATAGATGCAAAAACAAGAATATATTGGAATTGGTATCATCATAGTGTAGGAAGACTTATGATATTATTTGCGATTGTGAATATTTTCTATGGGATCCATTTAGCTGAGGCAGGAAGCTCTTGGAATGTTGGTTATGGTGTTGTGCTTGGAATATTTGTTGTAACCGTTGTGGCTTTAGAAACTAGGATGTTACTGAAAAAATAGACTTTTTCTTATTAATTAGGTTTTTTACTTTCTATATGTGAAGGTGAAATACCACTTGTTATTGTTATTTTTATGGTTCTATGTTAAATTGTTATATGTTATAATCCTAGGATGTGTGAAAAATATAACCTTTTAACTACTTTTGTTGATATATGAATTAATTTGTTATTTGATATGTTTTTTGTTTTATTTCATACTTGGGTTTAAGATGTATACACTTGATTATTTGTGTTTTTATGAAAAGGTTTGTTCATTTCATTTTATAAAAGAATGGTTGTTGTAATCACCAAAAGAGTTTCAGAGTGTCCTTATTTAATTGTAATGATATTTGATACTTAGGCATAAAAATACCATTAGATACTTCATGTACATGTTACATGTTATATTAGATATCTTTTTACATGTGACATTAAATGTTATGTGTACCGTCACATCATTATAACAAACACATGTCATATCTTGTGCATAGCTACACCAACATTAGGGACAAATTTAACTTGCTCACAAGGTTAAAAATCTCTCTATATGTTTATGTAAATTGACCACGATTTATAATTAAGAAAATCAAATATTATTTAAAAGAAAAACGATTATTTAAAACAGGGGGAAAAATTTAGGTCCCAGTTTCGAACGCAAGAAGACCTAAGACAACTAACAAAGCAAACCAACGGGACTGGAAGTAACTTTGGTTAGTTAATAGAACAATAACGGATAAATACCTTAAAAGTAGTCATACGAAAAAAACCAATTATCGTGCGCCACATGACACGAAACACTATTCATGAACATCCTAAAACTAATATATAGGATGATTATTATATCTTTACTATCAACATTAAGGACCAATATTGATTTTTGACCATCCCTTCCCAACATCAAAAATATTGATACTTAATACTTTGATTATTCATAGGGTTACCAATAGGGTTGGTGACTCATTAACAAAGATAAATCTTGAAGCTTTTTAGTTCAAGTCTCACAAATACTTTGATTAGCAAAATCATACGACTAATAGTATCTAGAGATGAGCAAATGTATCTGGTATCAAAACCGAACCAATTTCATATCATTTCTCTGTACTCACCTTTTGCGTTTTTTGGACGAGTACCTTACGTTACTTACTATACCAAGCACTTTCGGTGCCGGTACCCATATTTTACAATTTTCTAGATCAATACTTACGGTATCGGTATAATACCAAACTCATCCCTAACTAACAATATCCACCAAGACAATAATCATTTTATTTTATATAAAATAATAAAAAAAGATTTTAATAAAAACTAAAAGTTTATAAAAATAATAATAATAATGGATGAGTGAGTATCCACTCCAGACACCCATCACGGCATAACAACGATCAGACTTCACTTCACACAGTAAACCACAACCACCACCGCCGCCGTCGCCGCCGTGAAACTCAACCGTCGGTGAGTTCATCTTCCAAACTCTAAACCCAATCAATATCTTTAAATGTAACTTAAATCATCCATCACTATCTCTGTAACAGACAATGTACATCATATCATGTTCAAGACTTTACTATGCTCACTAAATCACAAGTTTTTGGATCTTTTCCTCAAGATAAACATTGTTTGGATGATGTTTTGGGCGATTTAAGACTGACCCAGAAGGGTGAAAGCATCAAGAACAATATTAGTATGAGTTTAAGTGGTGTTGTTGCATCTAATAACAGGTACTGAAGAGGTTTATGCATTTATTATTTAGTTTATGTTACTGTGTAGAGAACAGAATGGGTAGTTATATAAATTATTGTGTTATTAGTTTTGAATTTGGATAACATGATTGCAAAAAAAAAAAAAATAATAAAATAATAAAAAAAATAAGTTAAATTAGAAGTCTTAGATAAGGTGTAAGGCAAGTTTATTAAAAAGGTTTTTTTTTTTTGAAGGGTGACTTTCATACGAGTGACTCAATGTCATTTGCCCCACAGACTGCGGGGCCCGCGCTGGTGTATAGTGGCGGATCTAGAAATGAATTTTCATTTTTTTTTCATTTTAGTAGCAACGTTTTCCAAATTTCGTAAAAAAAAAACCAAATTTTCCACTACGCGCACGAAGCTGAGCAGCAACGGATGCGTCACCTAGTTATTAACTAGGTCCGCCCCTGCTGGTGAACCAGACTTGGTTATCGGGTTCCCTCGGAAACCGTACTGTCCCACACGAGTTTCGTCACTGGAGTAACAGTCGGGTGAAAACCAGGGTGCGGTTCAGGATCAAACGCTCCTCGGTGCGTTTGTCACCATCATTGCCCGGATGTCGTAGAAAATAATGAGAGTGGGAATCGAACCTGGGTCATAATAGCAGTGTGATTTAACAACTTTGGGTTGTTTTAGAATTCATAAGGTTAGAGAAATACTTGGATACCCAAGTTTATACCTTGTAGCTATGGTTTTTGATATGCATGGTATTTAGGAGTTAGAAGCTCACTATACAAGCTTTTTTGATGATGGATGTTTCTTAGAGTTATATAGGTGCACAAGTTTTCACCTTTATGTTCATTCTTTGTCAGTTTAGAAATTAAGCAAAATTAGTTTCAGTACAAGATAACAGGTAGTGTGCATCATTTAATCTTCGATAGAGTTCTGTGGTTTATTACTTCGTACCGAACAGGTTTATGCATTTATCATTTAATCTTGACAGTCCAGTACGCAGTTTTCTTTTTGAACGTATACAGACGGCCAAATGTACTGAAGAAACTTATATAAGCTGCCTGTTCACAATTTTCTTGATCTTTTTTACAGATCAAGTTTAGATTCTACCCAGAATTCAACTGCAAACACAAAGGAAACTTCTATTAGTAAAGATTCAACACAGAAAGCTTCGTTTAGATACTCCGCAAGTCAATCACCTGTGGATGGTTTTCAAGAATCTCATCAAACGATAAATGATATTCCAGACGTTTCTAGAAACCATCATAGATCTTTTGATCAATCTACTTCTCCACCACCCTGCATAGCGACAAGTTTTCAGATGGGTCAACAGGCTGATGAAATTTGGCTCTCTGTGTCAGAGATACCTCTGTTCACACAACCGACTAGAGCTCCACCACCTGCAAGACCCCCTCCACCAGTACCAAGGCGGAATATAAAGCCTGAAAGAGGCTCGTTACGTTCAAATTCCAGAAATATTGGAAATGGTGTATCGTCACCCAGGTATCCGAAATTCTCTCAAAGTCCAGGACACGTCGAAACAGCGAAAGAGATAGACTCAAATTCAGCTTCTGCTGCAATGAAAGAGGCTATGGACAGAGCGGAAGCTAAGTTTAGGCATGCAAAGGAAATAAGAGAAAAAGAAAATGCAAAAGCTTCTAGAAACAAGGAAGCTATGCAGCCTGAAAGAGATGAACAGCTAGAGAAACAAGAGGAAGAGAGAGAACAAAGGCGAGTTGAAAAAGAGAGGATTCGGGAAGTTGAAAGACAAAAGGCTAGGCAAGCCGTAGAACGGGCCAACAGGGAAGCTCGTGAGATAGCATCTGTTGAAGACCGTTTTAAGTCTGAACAAGGTGCAGTTCAAAGAGCACAAGATGAAGCTCGTGAGAGGGCTGCAGTTGAGGCAAAGGAAAGAGCAGAACGGGCTGCCATGGAAGCCAGGGAGAAGGCTGAAGAAGACATGACGTGTAGATCAGAACGGGCTGGTGCAGAACAGGTTGCTGCCGAGGCTAGAAAGAGAACCACTGCAGAAGCTCAAGAAAGGGCCGCTGCTTCGAGAACTAACCAACAAAAAGACGACAATGACCGTGAATCCTTTTTTAGCACTGGGACCCGGCCAAGCAGTGCTCCAAGACCAAGGGACACTTCTGTGAGTAGTAAATTTTATATTTTATGTTTCAAATATTTTTCTAGAACAATTTGTAGAGGTGGCACAATGGGCCGGATGGGTAAGGCCGTAAGGGTCAAAAGTGGCAATGGTTTTTGTTGAAGGTTGGGTTCGGTTAACCTGACACTTTTCTTCCTCTTTTTTTCAAAATAGCGTGTCAAATATTATTTCAAAGATTATACTATTTCAGTATCAATCTAGTTTTCTGAAGAGCTACTTTGAACTATTTGATCCAATATCGTGGGCCTTTGTTTGATCCAAATTCGGGCCTCTTGGTTTGAGCCACTATCTCAGAACAGACAAGGATCAGAAGGTGCCCACAGGACTACAACCTCAGGTGTATCCTCCAACATGAGGAAAGCATCCTCTATCACCAATCTTGTTGATGATCTGAGCTCAATTTTTGGAGGTATATTTTCATTTAAATATGTTTTGAAATAATTTATGATTTGTTTTTTTTTTTTGTTTCTACTTCACTAAAAGTTAAAACTGTTTTTCTGTCTGTCCATAAGCTGGTCCAACATCTAAACGATTCCAAGAAGTTGAAGGAGAATCAGAGGAAAGACGAAGAGCGAGGCTTGAAAGAGAACAGCGCACTCAAGAGCGTGCGGTATGTGATTTAAATAATTTCAATCAGTCTTGCCATATAACATTGTCTTGGTGTATAGATTGTTTAGGGGAGTGTATAGGTACTTTCCAGGGGGTCAATGCTACTATTTCTCGTCTCTTTGCTCATTATTTGTTGCTAGTATAGTTTACGCATCACTTTATGCTAGTGGTAGACTGGTAGGTTACTACTATACTATTAGCTCTATTCGTATGGTCGTTGCTTTGATTTCTCTTAGCCCCGTTTTATGTAATTTGGATTAATGTATTGTATATGACTATACGTAAAAGAACAAGGTTTTGGAGCCGGTGATTCTCACCGGAAGTAGCTTTGTTATGCGTGGCATGATTTAAACTTTAGTGACACAATTATGTTTTGATATATGTTTTGGGAATCTCATAAATGAGCTTTTGTGTGCATAGGCTAAAGCTTTGGCTGAAAAAAATCAACGTGATCTCCAATCTCAGAGAGAACAAGAAGAACGAAATGTAAGTATTCAGGCATCTTAGTTTTTTGTCACATCTTTATACGAGATGGGTTGGACGGTTGGTCAAACAGGAAATGTTTTTGGTTTGGATTAAAACCGTTCGGTTGGACCGACAGTCCGACACCCAAAAAGACATCTTGTCCAAAAAATATTAATACTCTACAAATAATTATATTGTATCACATATAGTTATATTTCAGTTAAATCCAAGTTCGCTTTAGGATATTTCATGCATTAATATACTCTTTGCACGACGTTCGACCCGTTGACCCGTTATAGATAGAACAGCACTGACATTGACCTTTTCATTGTATAATTCCATGCCATTTTTACTTGTCTGATTTTCGTGTGATTATCTCAGAGGATTGGTGGAACTTTAGATGCTGAAATCAAGCGATGGGCAGCAGGGAAGGAAGGGAATTTGCGGGCTCTCTTATCCACATTACAATATGTATTTCTCACCATCTTCTCTTTTACTTTTTCTTAGAGGCGACATTTTGGCCTGTTAACTTATGAATAGGTTGATTCAGGTTATGTTATACCTCGAACAGTTTAACCGGTAAAATAAAAAGTTTATATTTAATGCATAAACCTCCTAAATCATATTATTAAAAAAGTAGATTATTTATGAATTAATATAATTGCTTTTATCATATTCTAGGACATGTTTATGTGAAAATGGCTTAACTATAGATACTATGATTTTTACTTGACGTAATTGCCAGGTCACCATTTCGTTATTTATTTTTTCTTGATTTTCTTGTAATCTATTGTCAGATTCTTTGGCCCGGATGCGGTTGGCAGCCTGTTTCAATAACCGAGCTGATCATGAGTGCCAATGTAAAAAAAGCATATAGAAAGGCAACTTTATGTGTTCATCCGGATAAAGTGCAACAAAAAGGAGCTAATATTCAACAGAAATATGTTTCTGAGAAGGTGTTTGATATACTTAAGGTACTTGCTTATTTTATCAACAACATTGATTATAAAACCTATATTATTTTAATAATATCTCAACACGTTAAAAAAGCTTTAGAGGTTTTATGCACTAAAAATGCATTTTAGACGACTTT
Source organism: Ambrosia x helenae (assembly GCA_030844895.1). NCBI lineage: Eukaryota > Viridiplantae > Streptophyta > Magnoliopsida > Asterales > Asteraceae > Ambrosia > Ambrosia x helenae. Next base: position 72,017 of record JAUTDX010000532.1, on the reverse strand, counting down.
CAACTGTATCAACTAATATATTAGTTTGGCGCGTTAGAGATAAACATAACATGCATCAACTCATTAATAAGTTAAATCAACCGAAGTGCCGAGCTCTAGTTTTGATCATAATTTTGAGTCTGGTTGATATGATAACAGGAGGCATGGAACAAGTTTAATTCAGAGGAGCTATTTTAGTCAAGATATGTACTCTAAAGCGCTTGATCAAAATTCATCACTTGTGGCTGGCTGCAAATCATAAAAGCAAACTTCTTCATATGAACTCCAGTGACAAAAGCCGATTCTATCCTCTTATTCCTGTATATTGTTTTCAGTTATTTTGGTTCGAAGATGTAAGGTATGTGTTATCTAATGTCGCAATTCTTTTTGCTCTCATCGTATGGGGCTCTTTTGTGTAATGCTTCAGTCTCGGCGTATTAGTTTCGGGCTGAATATTATTTCAATGAACATTGACGCACGATCTTCTGGGTTTCTCAGTTTTGGTGGTTTTGAAGGCGTTTCCTTCAGATGTCGTTTTTACATGGCACTCCCGTGTCGAAAAAAATCAACTCTTTTTTTTTTCAAGCAGATGTAGCAATTGAGTGGGTTGTAACAGATTGTGTAATGAGTTGGGTTGGGTTAAGGCAGTATTCAGTTCTTATAAAGTATTTTTTTAACTAGTTTCTTAAATACGATTAAAAACACTATTATTACAGTAATAATCTTATATTTTTGAACGTAACAATTTAGGAGGTTATATGCATTAAATATATAATGGGTCGTTCCATTTTTTTTCTTTTTATCGTAGCGTAAATTGCTCTTTTTACTCGGCTAGCCCTTGGCTGTAACGATTACCATGCACACCGTTGGTCATACAGAAATTGTGATAATTTTTGGTTTTGAGATGTAAGCCAAAAGCTTCAAGCTATGATAACATGTGTGCATCTTTCAAAACAATATTTTGCTGAAAGCTGAATCACAGAAAGTCGCTAAACATGAAAACGCTTGCCTGGAAAACCAGCATGTTTTTGTACCCTTCGCTTTTGATACCTTTGGGGGCCTTGCCCCCGAAGCCATCCGATTTCTAAATCGGGTACAAAAGGTGGCACATAGTAATTGCTCGACAGCCAGAGACCAGAGTTTTATTTTTAATAGAGTAGGTTTTGCTATCCAAAAGGGGGTGGCGGTGCAGCTTGTTGCCCGCTTACCAGCTGTCCACTTGTAATGTGTTTGTGAGGTGAATTTAATGTTAATGAAGATATTTTGCTTAACCATTCATTTTGATAACACTATGAGAATGCGAGAATAGTTAGGCCTTTTTCCGGTTTATAATAAGTTTACACAAGAAGAACAACGCTTAGTCAAATTTGATAACACGTGGTTGTCGGGTTCTAAGTCCAAGGATGTCGCCAATGAAGAAGAAAGGCCCAAAACCGGAACTGATTTGGATGTTAACTTCCAAAGAAGATGCTGTTAGCCTCGCTACACGATAAAATTCTACATGCAGTGGCGAATCTTGACCCGAAACTTTGGGAGGTCGGAAGTCACTAGTTTCGGGGGGTCGAAACCTTTATATACCAAAAAATTTCTATACGAATACTATATAATCGGAACTTCTGAGCGAAAATTCGGGGGGATCGGCCGCCCCTCCCCGCCCCTTAAAAGAATCGCTTCTGTCTACATGTGCTTCCTACATGAAAACAAGCACGTGGGAAAGAGAGAGAAAAGAGATTGAATAACCTAATTTACATGAGGTCACTAGTATTTATACTAGGTATTGTTACCTGTCATTGTCAAGATGATACGGGCCCCTCTTAAGGTCATAAAACCAATTCAATGTTACAACTCAATTCTGGTTTGTGGTCATTTAATCATGCATCTTGCAAAATCGTTACGCCAACAAAGCTTCACAATATTCGTCACATAGTCTAGATCCCTAGATCTTAGCATAGTGTTACATTCAACCCGAATATGACAAGTTTAATATCATATCTCTTCATCACGCGTACAAATTAACTATATGCTAAAACTGTTTAAAGAATAGATGATAGAAATTTGTTTTAAAAAAATAAAAGAAATTATATATACTATTAAAACAATGACACTTCTATAGTGTCTATGGCTAAAATAAGCCATCAATGCTTACACCTTTAACATGCACTGCACCAACCCACCAATGAAGGGAAAAAAAAAGTCAACATCTCATGCCTACTTTTTTGACCGACATTTTTATACACTAAGTTGACTGCTCACATCATTGTCTACCATTGGGTCAATATTGGTGGGAGTCATAGAATATCACGTGACTGTCAACTGTTGGGTCACTTGGTTGGACGGATACAATATTGGCCCATGTAATTGAAGACTATTTACCCACATTATTGGGTCATGTAATTAAAGAAAATTGCTAATGTAATTGAAGATCATTGGCCTACATAATTGAAGAAAATTGTTACATATTGGTACGACACTATTGCCAATCGGTAGAAATAACTAACCAACACATTTCGATAGCGTCCCCGCAGCAAAGCGCGGATAACTAAAACACTAATTGTATCTTAAAATAGAAACAAAAAAATGTTAATGTAAACTTGAATACTTGATTACCAAATTATCAATGAATGAAAACGGGTCAACCCGATCCACCAACCCATTTTCTTACTTAAAACCCTAAAATTTGGGCGCAAATTATTAACAGCAATGAAGACAGGTGAAGAAGAAGAAGATAATAAGAAAGCTTCAACACGATCTTCTATAAAGTCTCTTAATTCCTTCAATAATTATCCAAGATGGAAAGACAAGGTTTCATTTCATCTTATTCTTTAAATTATTGGTTTTTTTGTTAATTTTATGCTCGTTTTAGTCGCTAAATTACACACGTTGTTGTTAATTAGTTACACAATCACACATATTGTAGTTGATTAGTTACTGAATTACACAATTTTGTTATTTTTTCTTGGTATGTAAATAATAATATAGAAAAAAAAATTTTAGAGAAAAAGACTAAAATTCACTACATTGGAGCTTCTTTTTATTTAGAGGGTTAAGGGTTGTTTGTCAACCTCTGCGCCAGTAAGTGTTGCGTGACTAAGGGGTTGTTTGGTTGATTAAGTGCCGAATTATTAGGATGTCTGAATGGTTAAGAGGTCTAAATGGTTAAGTGCTGAATCATTAAGTTGGACCTCTTAATGGTTAATTTTCTTGTCCCACATTGGTAGGAGAGTCTCACTAAGGTTCAATGTAGTTCAGTGCTTAATGCTTCAGCAACATCCCAAATCTTAATGGTCCAGCCTTAACCATTCCATTCAGAAGCTAAAACAAGCGCGCTGAACGCCGAACCATTCAGCACTGACAGTGGCGAAGCTTGACCCGAAGGTTCGGGGGGTCGGAAGTCACTAGTTTCGGGGGGTCGAAAACCTGTTTCGGGGGTCGAAACCTTATATTTCCAAAATTTTCTATACGAATACTATATAATCGGAACTTCTGCGCGGAAATTCGGGGGGTCGGCCGCCCCTCCCCGCCCCAACTAAGCTGCGTCCTTGAGCACTGAATGATTCAGAGCCTCATTAAGAGGCTTACCAAACAGCCCCTAAGAGGTCTGATTGGGTAAGAGGGTAAGAGATTTTGTACCAGTAAGAGTACGTTGATATGGTGGTGGTGGTTGGTGGTGTAGGAAGTGGTTGTGGGTCGAGGAGGGGGTGCTTGAGTGCTCGGGTGAGGGTTATGAACACAGTTGAAGGGACAAAAGGATAAAATTTTCATTCGGCGTCCTTTTGAAACGTGATGGGTAAGAGGCTTGTTGTCTGATTAAGACGTGCTCTTTTGGTGAACCTAACTTACTTAATGCTTACTGATTCAGAGGTAGCTTCTTAATGGAATCGTTAAGAGGCTATTAAACTGCCCCTTACTTTTCATCGATGTGTATATGTTGTGTGTATAAAACCGAGAAAAAACAATAAAGTAAGTGTTTGTGAGTTAGATAGAGATGAGGAGTCGGATGAGAGATGTTTTAGGAAAATAAACGAAATATAGAGGAAATGGTATATTTTACTTAAAGTTATATAGATGGAAGTAGCGACTCGGATGAGAATTCTCTAAGTCAATAGCATATCAAAGTATAAATTGATGTATGCTAATGATACAAAACAGTTTTTTTGTTCTCTATTGAATTGATTTACTAAAAAGTGTGCGTTTGGTTCAAGATGAACATCAAGTGCTACTAATGTTGGACTTATCAAATTTTATTGATCACAGAGGTTCTGTTTTTGTGACTATGATTATTTTATGGGAAAAAAGTTATGTGAGTAATTGATTATTTGATCTGAAATTACAAAGGTGGAGTTGTTTGGAAAGAATAGGGAATCTATTGGGTTGCTGAAGTATATATTTTCTGTGTTGTAGCTAAGGGAAAACTGTTACAATAGACTTCGGGCTGACAGGAGTCGGCTTTTGTGGAAAATGAGGTCGTCTGATTCGAGTGACCATTCTCCTATGCACGAGGTTTGTCTTCTCACTTATGTGTGTGTAATTTTGTTGTGTTTTGTCTTCCTCATGTACTGGATTGTGGTGTCATATTGCTGTTATAATTAAAGCGGTTTCTTTTGGGACTCCTATGCCTGCCTTAGGCGAATATGCGCCTTAGTTTTAGAATTAGTTTTAAATATGTGTATCACTTGATGTGGTCTTTACAAATCTGACCATCGATTGAGCAATGGGTTTGAGTATTTTAATAAAGTAGACCATCGATTGAACAAATCTGACTAGAGATGATGAAAATATCGAGCAATGGGTTTGAGTATTTCAACAAATTAGACCATCGATTGAACAAGTCTGACTAGAGATGATGAAAATATCTTATATATTAGTGTCTGAGTTAACAAGTTAAAATATTATGTATAAATAATTTTTGATACTTTATAATAACGAACGCCTTGATAGGTGATGCTTTGCGCATCACGCATTGGCTTTTGGGATCAAATCGCATCGGATCGCCACATGCTTTCTAAAACCAATAATGCACATGTCATCTCTTTACAAGGGGGTCTTTGGATTTGCGTTCAAGTGATTATGTGATTTTCAATAATCAGAATGGGATAATCAGCTGCAATAAAACAGACTGTAAGAGAGAGTGTTTGGATGTGATTTCACGTTTTCGATTTTTGGAAATTATGATTATGTCTATCGTTAATCCATTCTATAGTCTTTGTTATACTGTAGATGCTTAATCAGAATGCCATATGACCTTTACAGCAAGTACTAGATTTGAACATAATGTTGTTAACTTGTTACTTGAAGTTCCTGCTTTAAGTTTTAGCTTTTAATGGCAGGAGTTAATTAAATCAACATTCCAAGACATCGTATCTGATGAACTTAGAAAAATAAAAGAGACGCCACTGAAAAGTTGTTCAGAAACTAGTGACGATATGTTATGGGAATATGATGGGCCTCATGCAGCATACCAAGGTGACTGTGAAGAAATTTTGTTGGAAATGCAAAAGATCTTTTATGAAGATCTTAGAAATGAACAAAGTGGAAAAGGTAAAGTTTCGTTTAGCATATGGTTATAGCTCATTTGTGTTTGCAAAATTGTGGAACCTCTTTTGCAGGAGAAAATCAGAACTTTTTCTCTGTTGACATAAAATGAGATTATATTGTCCTATTATTTGGCTGTTACAGATGTGTTTTATTTTCTCCTATTTGCAGAATCAGATAACGTTACCAAAGAATGGGATGATGAGGAAGATGAATACCTAGCTCGGGCTGTTTTTGAGAATATGCATCTGAATGATGAAAAGGTATGGTCATCATACAAGATTTATTTTTGGTATTAAGCAATCCAACCAAAAAAATTGCAATCCGTGTTAATTATAAATAAAAAAATCTAATCAAGAGCTTGAGTGAAGATATATCAACCGGAAATCATACACGTTTGTATCTTCAGGATGTTCTTTGATCCAAGATATTAGCATAACTATAACTAAGTATGTGTTTGTACATTGGAATTAGGTGGAAAAAGAGGTATGGTGTCCCATATGCAACCAGGGAGCGTTGCAGCAGAACCGACGTCGTATCTTTTGTTCACTTTGTGAACTTGAACTCAACAGAGGCGATGAGGTCCTAAAAACTTTATCTTTACATCCGCATTTGGTAGCTGATCACATATAAGGATATGATCAAATGGGTGGGTTGGGTAACGGGTCAAATTTGGTTTGGCTTAACTTTTTAGTATGGGTCAAAGCGGTCACTCGGGTGGACCACTTTCAAACACAATACTTAAAAAGAAATTAATAATTAATGTGTTTATTATGATTACAGAGCTACATTAGTACTACAGGATTGTGTTCAATATGTGACTTAACGTGTAATCTTATGGACTAAAATCAATAGCATCAATGCGTTTTAGTAACTGGAGCACACAAATAGGTCATTATAGCTTTGTGGTTTTTGCCCAAAAAAAAGGAATACTACAATTTTCATAAGACATCTCTAAATGAAATCATTGCAGCTTACATGGAACCCAGCCGGTTTAAACTGAGATTTAAAAAACTATGATTATTTTATATAACTTTTTGATTTTTGATTATATTGGTAATATAACTTTTTGAATATATATAGACTAATATATTAACTGTTTAAAAAATCCATAAAAGAGGGCCAAATTCGCCAAAAGGTGTTAATGGATTAACCCAACCCATCTCCACAGACCTGTACCAATCTACTCTTGCCGCATTATTTTTTTCTTCTTTAGGATGAAATTTTGTATCTTTAATGTTTCGGGATTTACTTAGGTTTTGGCTTATTTGATCACCTAAAATTCTATTTTTACATTCGCTTCATTTTCTTTATCAATCATTGATATCTGTTGTGACTTGTGATTAGGTGACTCTGGAGTTTCTTCGGGACCTATTAGCTGAAGTTCATGGACAACATTTCGATAGGGGGTGCAGATCCAAGCCAAAGTTCTGTATCCAGTCTAAGTTTGATATTACTGCCCTGTACATGGAGTGTCAAGATTGCAATACTTTTGAGATTGTAATTTAGCATCTTTTAGGTTTGTATTCTATTGGCAAATATGGTCTTGTAGAAACCAACCAAACTTCAATTATCAGTTACTGGTGTTGTATTTTTCATCAAGTTACTTGAGTTGGCTCGTTTTGTAGCATTTTATTAATATTGATACATACACACAGACACACACACATGGTTAAGTCATCATAGTTTCAATGTTCTGTCCCAAAAAGGTGCAACTGTTTTAAAACCATGATGGTAAACATCATTACCTGCTAATAGTAATCTTTCAAATTGTGCTACTTTTTTTAAACAAAATCATCCTATTTTTATTCCATGATAGAAAGGCAAATTTATAGTAGGATGGCAGGTAAACGGGTAACAAGTTGCGCTGCAACCCCCTTGAAAACAAACCCCTGGTCGAGTTGTGGTTCGTGTAATAATGTTTCCGTAGAAGGTTCTTTGAGGTATGGCGGTCGAGTTGTTTGACATGAGCAAATGAGCGATAGCTATGAATAAAAGTGGTGCAAACACTTGTCCCTATTATTTTATCATTATGCTGATCATATAAATTAAAGAATATGTGTGTTGAGATTTGTCGCCGTTTTGACTAATGATTTCTCTTATTTCCTATGTATTTTGTAACATATTATGCATTAGAGTCGTGCACTCTTGCCTAAAGACAACTGAGTCAGAGGAAAATATGACAAGTCGGAATTTTGACTATGTTTTCTTCAAGTCTAAGATTAAACCGTTATCTTCGACAATTTCAATAGAAGGTTCTTCCGGTTAATGCTATTGTTGAACATTGTATGGTGATCGAGCTATTTAACGTTAGTAAATGGACAATGGTTATGAATACAATTGGTGCTATCACTTGGTCCAATTTGTTCACAGTCCGGTTTTTAGGTCAAACCCTAAACCAAACCGTTAGTAACGCTTTTTTGTATAATATTATGGGAGTATATATCAGTACGTAATTACGTAATATACATTCAATTCTTGAAACAAATATAATCTAATGTGATTTTGTAACGTCAAGTGATTACGCAACACTAGTTGACTACGTATTATTTGCGTGATTACGTGATGTTGAATACCCTTATACCCGTTACGTGATTTCGTCCACCGCTACGATCCGTATCACTTTTTGACCGACAGATAAATTACTACTGTAATATTGATTTGACTAATACATCCCATATCACTTTTTCCACCCAACGTATCACTTTTTTCCGCTTACCAATATGGCTCGTGTCACTTTTCTTGCCTATCAATATGGAAACTAATAAACATTTGGTATCGAGTTGATAGATTCGGTACAATAATTAACACCCATTTTTTTAGAAACTCGGTATCTTTACCATAATAACATACGTAATGAGTACCGATATCATACCGATATTATGACAATAGATTCAATACGGTCGCCAATGATCTCCAACTCAGTTGGTTTGAGGTAGGGTGGGTTTTCCATGGGTTCAATTCATGCACACCATAAAAAATTTCCCGTGACGGTTTGAGCTTAGGCAAGGAGATAATTGGTGTTAGGGAAATCTATTTTGTATCTTCTACCGTGTTAAGAACCCTAATTCCCGAATTCATCTACGCTTCTACAGTCCTAAATCTAAATTAAATTCCATTTGTATATAACATACAAACATATCATAAGTTATAAAGCCTATAGCGGCTGTGGTGGTGAAATCTTGGGGCTTTTCACTATAACCTAAAAAAATGCTGGAAAACCCTAGTGATTCATCATCCACCGTCAAACGCTATGCTCCGCCTAATCAACGGTATTCCTCTTCTCTTACTTTATATATAACTGGATTAATTTGGCTGTTTTTTTATATTATTTGGGTTTTTTTTTTGTTATGTAGGAATCGGGCTCTTGGAAGGAAGAAATCTGGTGGAGGTAAGTTTATTATTATTATTATTCTAAGGATGCTTGTTTTGTTATTGTTGTTTGGTTAAGCTGTGTGATTTGGTTGATTGATGTTAGGGTTTTGTTTGGCTTAGTTGGTTATTGTGTGTGTTGGGTAGGAAATATGTTAGGGTTTGGTATTTGTGAACATGGTTGCAAAAGTCGCGGTGCCAACTCTATTGACTGGGGAGTTGCGAGTACTTGTCTATAGTCGGGAGTACTCGGCCTAGGTGGGGATTACTCGTTGAGTAAATCGGCGCCTAGGCGAGGTTTTTGCAACCATGTCTGTGAATTTGCTTAAATTAGGGCTTTCGGGAAATATGTTGCTTGTGATTATGTGGATATATGGAAACTTGTTTATGATGTTCATGTCCCATGATATGAGGTTTATTTGTTACATTAGAAGCTAATGGATTGGAAGAACATTTAAAACACCTTTTTTCTAGATTAAAGAGATGCCAGTCAACGAATTATTAATAAGAGTTATACATCTTATTCCCCAAGAAGTCCTTTTTAAGAAGATGAAATCTTTAATGAGAATTGTGTGTTTGACCTTAGAACTTGTGGGTTGTGGGTACAATGCTTCTGTTGGTGCTATTGTGATCTTGATTCTTGATACCGTAAGTACTTTATAGGAGCATAGAATCATCGAAAAAGGTTTACAATCATGACAATGTGACATTATATATGGTAGTGCTGTGTAACTTGGTAGGGTAATAATTGATAAAATAAATAAATGGTTGATGGTTGAAGTACTACTATGCTGAGAGGGACCACAGTTTTAAGCGATATTTTTTATCTACTTAAGACTTTGATGATTTCATATGGCTAATTGGCGATGGAGTATGAACTGGTTTATCGTGTACATGCTATGAGTAGCAAAATTGGTATTTTCTTTGTTACAATTAGGTTAAGGATTTTGTATCACGCAATTTGCCAAATTTTAGACACATCCGTTGGTTTTAACAGCTTGTTACTACTCTCTTGATATCAACAAATAATAGGTGACACCCATCAAGTGCCTGTTTTTCATTTTCGCAAGTTCTGAGACTATACGAATATTGTGATTTGTGTTTTTGACGTCATCAACTTTCATTTGGTCATCAGTTGACTCACTAAAAGTTGTTGTGTTAATAAAGTCATTTCTGAATTTCAAAAGTGATATTCTTTTTTACTATCAAGTCATCTTGGAATTCAGACAAACACATTACAAAGGTTCAAATTAGCTTAATACAAAATAATTTTTGAAGGGTAATATGAAAAAAAAAAGTAGATTACTTGAGATGACCTTAAGGTATTTTCATAAGGTGATTGGTTCGTATTTCCAGATAGATTGGAACGGGCAAGTAGTTATGTGAATGATGGAGAAAAAAATCAAGCTGCTGCTTTGAGAAATGTTCCTATAGCGGATCATGCAGAGCCATCGCGGTTAATTGGCTTGCAAGGATGCTGTAATAGTGAAGCTTATCAACTTCTGAACAATCGTACGTATTTAATTACTCGCTTACTACCAAGGAAGTTGTAATTGTTTTTTTTGTTCAGTAGGTTTTCAGTCTAGTTTAATCTATCTGTTCATTATATCATTAAAAACACATAGATGATGTTAATTTCGTTCTCTATGGTCTTATTGAAGGGTATTTGACAATTAGGTAGGACAACATAATGTGAGATTGTGAGTATTTAGTTATTTACTGACCAAGTAGTAATGTTTCTGCATGCATTTTTCGAACACAGGTTGGGCAGCTGCTATGCATGCATATGAAAATCCTGCAACTGATTTAGCTGGTGAGTGAAGACAAGTTTAATTTTTTATACGGTGTCCACCTTTTGTTATCACTTATATATAACATTAAACTGGTTTGTTATTTGCATTTTAATCATCAATATGATGTTATAAGAAAAAGAACATGTACGTCCTTTGCAAGATTGAAAGATTTAAGACGAATTCATGAGTAATGACTCATTTACCTTTATTTGATTTGGATAAACATAAACATTTTGGCTGCTATGGAAACAGGTCTAGTGGGTTCAAAGGTTTGAAAGTCACCCAAGTGCAACTTTTAATTCCTACAAGTACAACCCTAAATCACTCTGTTAAAATTGATGTTTGCAATAACATAATTTTTGTAATCATATGAAGCACATGAATCGCCCTATTATTTATAAAAAGTTGGATGAAAAGTGTTTTGAGAACAACCTAAGCCCGCCTGCACAATATTTATCCATTTTTACCCCGATAACAAAGAAAATTAGTATAAACAGCTAAGATACTCAGTTACTCACTATTCTTCCCCTTTTGGTATTTTACAGAGCGGCCCGTTATGTATACAGGAAGCAGTGCATCAGCATGGGGGCAATTTAGACTACCTCACCAGGTTAAACTTTAAGCTGTCTGGACCGGCAGACCTGAAATGGGTTCAGAAGAATCTGCCTGGAGTACTGGGCCGATATGGAACCAACTATTTTCATATATTTTAAAGACAGACGTCAGACGTGTTATAATTTTTGTTTTTCAAATTAGAAGACCTAAAGTTATTATTTGGTTCACTGTTAGGATTGGGACCAGACCCGACTGGTTTAGTCATATAGATCAGTCTGGTTTTTGGTTCTGTAATTTTGTATTTTTTCGGTTTCGAGTTGCCTTCAGTCCCAGTCTGTTTCAACCCAATAAACAGTTAATTGTCTATTTGTTACTGTATTTCATCCTCTAAACCTGTTATTTGTTTTGAAACACTTTCAGATGATTTCTCCAATAGCAGGAGGGCCTTCCGGGCCTCAGATGGATTTCATAAGCGAACTCAGGCAAGCAATGCACAACTCAAATGCCCAATTCTGACAAGTAATTATCAAGCTGGGAACACAGTTTGAGCTTTTGTGTTTGCTCTCCTATCTTTTATGGACATGTTAATCACAATTACTGTTGTATGTGTTCTTAACTTAGATTTCTTCTGTATTTTATGTGACAGATTATTTGGTGTTTTCTGCTTTGCTGAATTCGTACTTCAATTTGATTATTCTTTATTTTATATTGCTGAGTCAACGTCAACTCAGACTCGAGCCAATAACAATAACTCGGATCGTTTTGTTATTCTATATCACATGATCACCTCCAAAATCCATATAAAGATGTATGTATGGACTAATGAAATCATCAAACTGGTAACTGCTGTGAATAAATGCCATTAGATATGTATAAACATTGTGCTTACAGCATCAAGAACCTAAAAAACTTGTACAATGGACAATGATGCTGTATGATTCTCGAGTTCAAATAGTTTCTTGTTAGAAACACGATCATTCTGTCCAAACCGGAATTATTCCTTGAGCAGCTAAACGCTTCTCGACCCAGAAGACAAGTAGTTTTGCTGTGACTTTTTTCTCGTCAACAAGAAACGGTTCAACACTGCTTGCAGTTGACCCGTATGACGATATTGAAAACCCTTTTGGACCTGTCGAAATGGAGATGATTATTTTGTGGTGTTCTTGAATTTGTTAAGAAAAGAGTGAAGAACTCACCAGTTAAGGTACCATCTGGGAATAATGCCCAGAATGTGTAAGGGATGCCTTTCTTCGAAAACGACCCTTCAAGCTGTACATAAAGGGGAGGCATTAGTGTTAAACGCTTATTAACATGTCTATGCTAGTGTTTAAGAAAATGACACAAGAAGTTAAACGTGTTGTGTTCAGGTTCAATAGTCATGTTAAGCATGTCATATCGAATATGGCCCGTTTAACACAAAACGACACTAAAACACTTAATTGTGAGAAAGTATTCTTAACCCCAATTCGATAAGATGATGAAATTTTAAGATCTAATTACCTTGTTATCCTTGAAAAACAACTCAAGCTCTTCGATATCTTGTTGTGTTTCAAGAATTGATCGTAGAGACGGAATCACATCCTCTTCTATCATCTCCGGTAACGCCTTAACAGGGGCTTTTGCCGCAGGCTTTGGCTTCGGCTTTGCTGGAGCAGCTGCAGCATCTTCTTTGGCAGCAGGGGCTGTGGATTCTCCCTCTTTGGTTTCAGCAGCAACTGCACTCAACAGTAACAGGATAAACAAAATTCCCAAACCAAATCCGTTATTTTCGACAAAGGACATACAAAGAGACGATCATTGGTGATTGTTATAACTATCAATTGTCATAAAACTTATAAGATTATAAATCAATTATAACAAAATTAACCAAAAGGCAAGATTTAATTCATATTTGTTTTTTGTGTTAGAGACAATATATTAGTTAGGGTTTATTCTTATAGGGACGGGTTAATGTACAAAGAGGAATTAACGTGAGAAGTATAAATAGGGTAATTACACACGAAGGATTCATAATTACACAAAGTAAACAAACATTTTACGCATGAATAAAATCAAATTACGCACCTTATAAAATCTGATTTACACTTCTCACGTTAACATTCATTTGTATTTAAACTTTTCTCTATTCTTATATAGGTTTGCTTTGTAATTATGCTCATTCTACTTCTATAAATAGTTGATCAATAATACAAAATACGTTGCAAATAATACATTATACCTTAGGCGGTTTTCATTATTCTATATTCTACACCTCCAACACCCAAATATTTTTACCTTTATGTGTTAGAACTATAATTTTAATTTTTAATAATTTCCGGCCGCAATTTAAATGTTCAAGTTCCGCTAGTGTGTACATTTTTTTTTTGCTTTTTTTCCATAATATTTCCTTCTTTATTAACAACCTACCTTTAAAACAAAATACGAAAGTTGCATCACAACATAAGTGAAATGTACCCGTAGAAGAAGAAGCACCAGATGATTCGGCATAGCAAACTGCGTTCCGATGCGAAATAACAACAAATTTAGCAGCTGCAGCAATCTGTATGTTGAAAAGAAAAACATCAACAAGCTACTTAGCTACGTACGTACACATACAAATAAAGAAACTGCAATCAATAATTTTACCATAGGGAGAGAAGATGAGCTCCATTTATGATCACGAGAGCAATACGGAAAATTCAAGTTCAAATTAGGCAACGTAATCAGTCCACCACCACTGGTTGTTGCTACTTTAATTGATGATGATGATAATGATGATGATGATGCATGCAACTTCATCATCATAATTGAATGACGTTCCAACAACAAGTTTATTAATCGTAATTATAGTATGTTGGGGTTTGAAATGCAGAGAGTGAGTGAGGTGGGTAAGTTTGTTAATGTCATCCACAAAACGGTTTCGAGGATTTCGAACCACTCAAGTACAATTCCAAACACTCTTTGTTTGTATATGTTATGTATATCGGTCTTTAACAGTTTAACTTATTTTTGAGTGTTTTAACTTAACTTGATAGAATATAGATTCATGATTCGAAAATAGATGTTTTTTGTATTTTGCTTTAATTGATACATTTTTAAAGGTTATTTTGTTATATTTCTAACTGAAATATAACATCCTATGTTTTTTTTTTTGAAAGGTGTAGATCAGTTGGAAACCTATTAGCTTGCTTCAACCCTTTTTTGCGGAAGTCAAGCCACCCGGGTTCGAATCGGCACCCCACCAAAGATAACATCCTGTTATGTGGCTCATCATCTTATTATTATTATTATTATTATCTCTATTTTAATAAAAAAAAAATTGATCGGCAAATTGCATTTCATTTCACCCAAAAATATATACATACTTACATGCTAGTAAGATACTAGTCTACTAGTCACAACCCATTACATCACCACAACACCCTATTACTCGACTACTACCAATGCACAAATACATCCATATCAAGTAATCGGAATATCAAAGGCTTTCCGCTTCTCCCAAGTCCATCCCGACAGTTTCGATTGCTGACTCACCCAACTAAATGTCACCTCTTGTATTTCGCCAAATAGACCATCTAACTTCACCCTTTTACCGTGAAAAATTGCAGCGTTTCGAGCTTTCCAAATGATCCATGTAGCAACTAGAACAATAATTCATACCCATTTTCGCTTGTTTACAGCTATGCTCTCATTCTTGTGGATATTTAACAAATCTCTTACTTTGAAGGCAAAAATTGGGGATATTCCACACCACGATCTAACCTTGTGCCATAGCCAAGAAGCCACATAACAGGATGTTAACAGGTGATCAGCATCTTCGTCCATTTCGCCGCATAACTTGCACACAATCGACCCATGAATCACCTTCCTTTTGTGCAACCCTTTCACTGTAGTTAGTCTATGTTGTTCAGCCCTCCAGATGAAAATGGAAACCTTCTTTGGCACCCCCTTTAACCCATTGAAACGGATAGAAAGGAGTGGCATAGCTGGCCAACATTTTTCTGCAAGACGATACCGAAAACTGCCCATCCCAAACCCAAGTGTTCCGCGCATCAGTCAACAAGGTACCAGCAAACAGTGTGCTGCACTGTTGCACTGCCGTCAATTCATAATTACAGCTTGGTGCTCGTTTTCAGTCCCAAATTTGAAGACGATCAGCCACCAAAACAGTCTTTCTCAATTGCAAATAAGCATGGGAAGCGATCTTTGAGTGGCTCGTCTCCTATACACCAATCGACCCAGAATCGAGTATCCATCCTGTTGCCCACTTTCCCTTTTAAAAGAGCCGCAATATTTAAGTTTTGATCTAAAACAATATCACCAATTTTATATATCGCGTTCCAGACTCCAGACAACCCACTCTTGACAGGCAAGTATGATGAGGAATTATGAACGTGATTGATAGCCGAGACCACATGACACCAAAGTGACTGTTTTTCGATTTTAAATCTCCACCACCACTTAATCATCAAACTTTCGTTCATTGATTTTGGAGACCCAATACCGAGACCTCCTTTAAACGTTGGTCCCACAACCCTCTCCCATGCAATCCAATTCATTTTTTATTTGTCTTCGTCCCCACCCCAAAAGAAACGACGTCTATGGGCTTCCAATGCATTGGTCACACCGATAGGGGCCTTATATAAAGAGTAAAAGTATAAAGGTAGGCTGTCAAGAGTAGCCCGGAGAAGGACCACTCGACCCCCGAAAGAGAGGTGCCTAGCTTTCCACTTGGAGAGCCGTTTGAAAACATCAACCACGTTGTCCCAATATCTCAGTTGGTTCATATTAACTCCGATGGGTACACCCCGATATTTACACGGCAGCTTATCCACTCTACACCTAATTGACTCGGCCAATTTCATCCTTCAATTTTAATATATTTATCTTTATCCTTATCTTTATTATTAAGCAATAATATTAAATCATAATTTTAATGTTTCTCTGTTATATTAAATCATAAATTTTCTACTTCTCTCCATATAAATCATAATTTTCCATTATGCCTCTTATTATTTCATATGTATTTTTTTCAACTATATCTTTTACTTTTGTGCTTGTTAATAACCATTTAATATTTATTGATCTAACCCCCTTATAATTGATAAGTTTCCAACTAAAGTATCATGCTAGAGTAAGTAAAAAGATTCATCAAAGCTTCTCTTTAAACATCTTGACGATTGTATGTGTTAACCAATTATATAATATTTATTTAATCCGTGTAATACACGAGATTGTTCAACCTGAAACCCGTGTAATACACAGGGTTCTAACCTAGTTTTAAAAATAAACAAGCTTGCTAGAGTTTTTTAAAAGGGTATGTCAAGCTCAACATTTCAACGCTTTTAAGATAAATGAGGCAAGGCGAGTTGGCTTGTTTATCTTTGAGCCTGAGCCTAACCTTGCTCGGCTCTACTCATTTACAGCTTAATTATTCCTCTTTTTTTTAATGCATGTTTAAATGTTTCTAGGTCTCTCACTAATTTTTCCAAATTTTCTACATGTTCTACTACCTAATCATGAAGCATTTACATTTACATCAACTCGGATCTAGCGTGTAAACGTAAAACAAAAAAAAAAGTAGAATGTTACATGCTCAAACTAATCATTTCCACATCTAATGATTTCACAAGTTGATTGGGGAAGGGATGTGATATTAATCATCATAAATCCATAGAATGCTGCAAATCTGTAGCTACATGAATGCCTTGTAGCTCGGTACCACCACCACCATGCCCTGAGCCATTGTTGGTGACATGTAGACCCTTCTTTTTCTTGGCATGTTTAGCCCAACTAATAAGACTTTCTTGTATGTGCTCGTCAAATATCGACTTCTTGAAATTACTTCCCATCTACACATTACGCGATTAATGTAAATACTATATTGTGAACTCAATGGTTGACATCAATAGTAAAGCAATAAAACTAAAGCCAAACTAATTACCTGTGTGACAAGCGCGTAAAGTGGTAGAGTACTATAACTGCACAAAACTTGTATAAATACCCTAAATCAAATGAAACAAAATACATTTTTACAACACAAGCTACCATTTAAAACATAGCATATAAATCCGAAAAAACAAACTTGTGAGACCATGTTTGGTTCGTTTGTCTTGGTTAAGAGCGAACCAAACATGGTCTTGAATAATGCGATAATGAACTTATTTCTAGTAGTTTCTTTGAATTTGCCTTACCCGATGATGAGTCTTGGGATAATGTAAAACATTTTTCCCATTATGCACGAATCGAGACCAAATTGAACCTATTGATGAAACGCATAAAGTGTCGATTATTTTTATCAATCGGTATTAACTAAAGGTGTAGTAGAGGTGACAACTTTGACCCGCTTATATGACAACGGGTTTGATTCAGTTGGTATTATTTGAGAACGGGTTAAACATGTACAACATAAAAAACAATTAGTTATGAAGCCAAAAAGTGACATAAAACAACATAAATCATTTTAATTAGAAAAAAATGCATTATTTTTGTAACATGAAACTACACTTAATACCTTTTAACTATTTATAAATTTCAAAATATCTACCAAAAAAGTGTTGGCGGGTCAACACAACTAACATGTTTTCACTCAAACTCATTTTGACCTGTTACGCAACCCGTTTGTTTTGCCCCCTCTAACTTTGTATTCAATTTCTGAAATAAATATATTACCAATATCCAGAGAAAGTATGCAATCTCGAACGCGTTCTGGAAGAGTATAAAATGTATAAAAAGACGAACGATCTTTGGTCGATGAAACCAGAAATGCTCATCTGAAGGTTTCACTATTGGTTCGCCTTCTATGACTACCTGCGTCTTGGCAACTGCATTAGCCAACTCAATGATCACATGTTCTAGTTTGGTTCCCACAGCAAGTAGCAACTGTCAAAATTATGAATTCATTATTATTTCACTATGTGAATTACTTCATATAACAAATAGCTATCCAAAAGCTATGTTGGACAACTTACGATCAAAGGTATAAAAGCTATCCAAAAATATGTATGCCAACCTGCATGAAAACCAAGAAATGAGAATCATTTGTGATCCGTAGACTTCAAAAAGCGCGATAATGCTTGAATAATTATCTAAAACTTGATCTTATAAGTAAGTTTTGGATGTGCAGACAGAAGCAAGGGGATGTGAGTGTGCGTACCGTCAATATTCAGCAACAAGAATATGATAACAAATACCCATAAATACCAACTACAATGGATAAAAGCATACATTAGCATACTCCTTAAAATGGATGAACAATTGATCAAATCAAAACTTGTTTACCAAAATACTCATTTGACTTTTATGTTGAAAGCTTATCATTTTGACTGTCATGCCACATATCTCATAATTATATACTTTAATGTCAATAGGCACCTATGTTGCACGGGAACTGGTACGGGAACGAGAAACGGCAAAACTCAAAAAATCAAGAAACGGGTACGGCACGGATACGGAAATAAATACATAAAAAAAATAAATATATATTATAGATAATGTACCACAAACCCCAAAATATATTCGTTGATATAAACTTCAAAATTCACACTTTTTAGTGAAAATTAACAAATTTAGGTAATAAATGTAAAGTAGTGAAAGATAGGGAGTTAAATGTTAAAATTCTTAAAACTTATATACCCTAAAAAGACTACCTTGTTTCTTTCTTTCTCCTCCTTCCATCTTCTTCAACCTTTCCGGCAACTTCCAGCACCGGCGCCGGAATTCTCGTCGGAATTCCGGCTTCAACCTTTAAAAAAAACGTCCCCAAAACTAGAAACGGTACAAAAACGCCCGTTGACTTATCGAAGTGGTCAAGGAACGGCCAAGAAACGCTTCCAGGTGTCCCCGTAGGCGTTTCCGTCCCCGGCGAGTTTCCGGTACGGGGTACGGTGCCTCTTAGGCGTTTCCGTGCATCAGAGATAGGCGCCAAAGGGTGCATACCTCTTCAATTTTCGCGCCTGGCAGATAATGCCACATCAGCACGTGTCCGTCATATCATTGAAAAGTTTGAACAGTTAAATTGATAATCTTAAAAGAATGTCAATAGCTATTTTGATAAAAACTTGTTTTGCCAACTTTTTAACATCCCAAACGAAAGGCTTCGACGTTTATGGTTCTTTTTTTGGTTGAAAGTACTAGGTTTGAACGAAAGGCTTGCCTGATGCCGACAACTTTCCTAGAATCGTCTTCAAGAGCTCGCATCATGTATTTGTGAAAATTAAACTTTCGATTTCCCCTGCAATGCATCTATGATATAATGAAAATCATTTGTGTACTTTGTAAAAGAATAACACAAAGAGGACAAATTTAGATATAGACAGACATATAGTTACCGTTATAAATCCAAGTCGTAGAGCAATGTAATCTGGTTCGGTGACTGATCCATAGAATTGCTTGACAAATGATTGCTTCAAATTCGATTATAACATACGAATTAAACAAATTTAGATGAAAAAAAAAAATCATGATCATAAAATGTTCATAGTTGATATATAACAAACAACAGATAAAGTGTTTTCATTATTCTTTAGTTTTGTAAAGCGATTAATATGATGTGAAACGCAACAAAAAGGGTGGCCAAACAACGATATGATCAACTTACCAGCCAACCTAAAAGAGCTGAACGTTTGCCAATACCAACGAAGCGTTTTACAATGAAATCATGCTCTTGAACATATGTGAGTTTTGGCTCGATAACTGCAACCATCGTCACCATAATATGAATGATCTTATGCTAGTTAGGATAACAAAACAAACTTTACCTTTTGATGTGTCGAAATTATCTTGTTTTGTAGATGCTTCCCATTGCTTCCATTGGCTTATCTAATATCCGGACAAAACAGGTCGTAAACAAACCATCACACGCGAGTTAAGAAAACAATCAGTTACTAACCTTAGCCCCTCCAAACACAACAGTAAGAACCGAAAATGTCACGTGCACAATAGCAAGTACAAAAATAAACATGTGTAGATGATGCACTGCCTCCAGAGATAACAATGGGACCTTATTCTGTTAAACAATAAAGGTAAACAAATTAGATACGTGCTAGCTTGACCCGACCAGTATTAAATATGACCCGTTTTGCTTGTTATCCACACAGTTATTTATATAGGACCTTTGTTCGTTCGAGTAATATTAATTTTTGGCTGCTAGATTGATTACCTTTAGAGCACAATAACCCACTGATGTTTCTTTGTTTTGAAGCGATTCGTGAAGAGTATGCGGGTTATATTTCACATCTAATGAGCAAGGAAGAAAATGTTTCATAATATTCTCGTTCACACAAATCTTGACGATTCTTGACTGACAGACAGATAATAGTAGCGAAACGAACCCCAACAACATCAACTCTGCACACATTACACAATAAAACAGATGAAACCATATTGAGTTTAGACAACATACACCATTCTCAAACCAGACCTGCAAACCAGCTACGTAACTGGTCCAGTTGCGATTTTATGAAGCACCTCCATTTAAACAAGTTGTGCCTTTTATATACTTTATTCAATGATTAGTTTACTTCTTTATGCTTAATATTTTTTAGATCAAACATTAAATAGTTCATTTCACTGAAAACAAAATGACAAATTACATAATCACAGGCAGACGGGCAACAAGCTGCGCCGCCACCCCTTTCATGTTTTATTTATTCCAAACTTCTTATTTTGTTCAAAATATAAATTTACACCTAAAATATAAGTAGCTTCAAATTTTATTTTAAACTAGTAATAGTAATACATATTAAACATTCTAAAATTGTTTATCACATTATCTAGTTTTAGAAACCGTTCCGCTCAATGAATCGATGATCCAATTGTGTGATCAAACTCATTACAAAAATTTTGGATAATATAAACTTTACATACTATATCCTATATATACACAAATGTAGTAAGTTTATAAAAACAAAAATATACCTTCCTTGACTTTTTGCAGAGCTTGAAAGAGTGGCTTCCTGCCTTCTTTCTTTAGTTTCTGCACATACACAAACACAAATAATAATAATAATAATAATTGTTTTACAAATATTTGGTGCAACTAATATCCTAACATATGTTAAACATAAACATGAAGATAAACCTTTCCAGCGTAGTGAAGTAGGCGTTCGACGGAGAGTGAGACGCCAACCATGACAGTACAGACGGTGGCAACAACCCATGTTGGTGTAAACTCTATGGACACCCCTTCTCCATCATGACCAGCCATCAGTTATTATATATAGTTACACAGAACTAAATACAGGTTTATATATAAAGGAATGTAGGAGATGCTAGGAAATATTGGTTTATTATTATTATTCCATCGTTACAAATTGCTTGTGTTGAAGATGAATGGCTAAATAACCGTTTGCTGGATGATTGCTTGTCATAACTGTAAGTTTATTTTTTAATAACCGTCTTAGAAGTTTTTTTTTTTTAATAACTTTTAAGTAATGTTGTGACTAAGTTGTAAGGTGTGTGTTTCATAAATATGGCCGATTAATGTAAGTCACCACAAAACATTTGCCGCAACCATTAGATGTTTTTTCGGTAGGGCTTTAAACGAGTTGAGCCAGGGTGCGTTTGAGCTTAAGCCCGAAACTAAATGAGGCAGCGTAGCTCGGAATTGAATGAGCCTAAGAACGTCCCTGGTCATTTCAAATCTTTTTTACTTAATTTTTTTCTAGTGTCTTTCAAGCGAGCTACGAACCAAGCTGTGAGTCACGAGCTTTTTGAACAACCCTATTTTTTAGATTTCGGAATTGAGATCATTATTGCAACCATTGCCATCATGTCTTTCTCATCTCATTCTAGTGACATGATCTTTGGATTCATCGAATTATCTTGTTCATATTTCAAATTTGCTCATATTTTGTTTATATTTAAAAAATTTATCAATAATTTAGAATGACATTATAAAAAAATTAAGTCGAAATAAGTCCAACACAAGAGCCAACATAATTTTTTAACACCTTAATTCCACTGTTACCTTATACTTGCAACTCACAACCTCATATTTGTAAGAGGAGATACCAGAACACTAGACCAACCACTTAAACATTTGTGGTGTTCTAAGGCTATGTGTTTAACAAAGACACCAAAAGATCGAGAGACTTGTTGGACAATGGCATATAAGTAAACATAAGGCTCCAATATTACACAAATGAAACACTAGGTGTGCCGTATGCTAATTGACGAATTGCAACCCTTCATTTTTGTAGCGTTGTAAAACCCAGTTTCCCTCTAACATCCCATCTTAGTGTAAAAAATTCATCGTAATTAGCTGAATCATCGGCAATTTGATTTTAAAAAGAGAAAAAAATAAAACCCAACGTTCAAAAAATGTCCAACGGCTATATTTTTTGGGCCAATCACACGTCTCGGCACAAACGTTGGTTTTCCACCGAAAACAACTCGGGGGGGGGGGGGGGGTTGGGTTCCTCGACCCACCGAGTTCCACATCAGGTCACCGAGGTCATTCCTCGACACCACACCAATTGGTCTAATCACCATCCTCAATCACCATCCTCTAAATCGATGTCATGTCGGTATGTCACCATTCTTTTCATTACTCCCCTCCACCACTTCCTATTTTGTTTTGTTGTTTAATTTTATTTGATAATTAATATATAGATTAAAATTTTAATTCATATTTAAAAAAAATACATAATTGAAAAGAAAACACAACTAAAAAAAGTCCTAAATACCCTATTTTTTTGCAATTTCGTTCTTCATTTTTGGCCAACACGTCCAGATCCCTAGGCAGAGTTGACACGATGTTCGTTGCCACTAACTTGAACTCTTCCTGTCGCCCGCTAGTTTCTTTAAGTTTTGCCACTCCAATTCCCTCTCGGCCGCTTATTGGGTTTGTTTTTCTTTCATTCAAATCCTCTCCACTTTTCATTCGTTAAATTCGAAAAACTTGCCCAATAACTTATCAAATCTTCGACTCACCAAGAAATTGATTTTTATCGATGCCTCATTGTTTGCTTTGTCCCTCCTAATAGGGCGTTGTGGTTCAAGAACTTCTAACGTATCATCAAACTCGGGTGCGTCATTAGTATTAATGTTGCAACCACGCAACCAAACCACAAGCACTGTATGCTCCCAACTCTGATCTAGACCTTTTGTGCCATTTCAACCATATTGGCACCGACACTCACTTGGAACACTTAACCAAAATTTCCCACGCCCACACATGTGAAACACACCTTTATGTTTCGAGTGTTATTTTGCCAAAGCTAATATGCACGTAATCATCACTTGCCCCACTTGTCGATGGACATACAAATTGTTGTAACTAGTTGTTAGTTGGCCCGCGCTTCATTGCAGGCGCCGCTGTTGTGCGTACATGTTACGCACAATGGACGGCGGTTCGCTGCCGGGAGCTCCTGTTGCGTTGAGGGTTTGGTGGGCATAAAAAATAACATTAAGTGACTGTTATGCTCACGTGGGTTTCACAAAAATACTCACAACCCATTAAGTTCCACACCAGCGTTAACACTTGGGTCGCCTATTTAGTAATAAAATAATAACAAAAAGTTTACAAACATTGCTCTTAGTAATGTTACATTTGAAAAACCATTAAAAAAAGCAAAGACAATATTCAGCCTATTGCTGTTTA
Source organism: Ambrosia x helenae (assembly GCA_030844895.1). NCBI lineage: Eukaryota > Viridiplantae > Streptophyta > Magnoliopsida > Asterales > Asteraceae > Ambrosia > Ambrosia x helenae. The sequence continues at coordinate 48,203 of JAUTDX010000532.1, read as the reverse complement.
TTGGCGGCTGTGTAGCGTATGTTAGCACCAACTAACTATTAAAGTGTCTTTTGTTTAATATATAAGAGAATAACCAACAAAAAGTCTTATGCTCCTGTTCATTTCTTGATACTTGGAGCCGACATAATCGAGTCCTTGCTATAGTTCTCGTTGCATCTAAAGGGTTCATACTAATCACAACAAAAAGGGTTCAAAATAAGGGTTAGGATCAATTACAAAGTTTCTTAAAAATAGGAAGTTATAGTAAAGATAACAGACGGACTCTAATTGAACTTATTCTTGCGGTATTGGAACCGTCTTATCAAACTCTACGATCTTGGATTTTAGGTTTTCGCTTTTGAAACTTTAGCTTGTAGATTTTAGAATATTTGTTAGATCACTGTGTCTTTTTATTTGACATTGTTTTTTTTTATTTTCTTTATTTTGTCTTATTTTACGATTCATTATGTCTTTTTCCTCACATTATGTTATGTTTTTCGACATGGTGTTATATTTTTGTGATCCATTGTGTTTTTTGTATCATTCTTATTTATTCTTTATATGATAACTTAGGCCTCAAGATAATTCATAGGGGTTGAGATAAAGTTTGGTTTACTTATTATTATCTAGAGGGTGTTTGGGATTACGTTTGAAAACGCAAATAATCAGTTTTTAGTGTTTGGATTGCGTTTTGAAAATGCAGATAATCAGTTTTTTAGCTACCAAAACGCAATAATCTATAAACAGCTTCACCACTGCTTTTCTAAAACGCATAATTTATTTTGAATAATCAATCCCAAACACCTTCTTAGTTGGTAGGTCTAGCTATGTATTCTTTTATTTAATGCATTAAGTTTATCTAGTCAAATGCGTATATTGAATGTAGGAAAACTCAAATTATTAGAAAACCAAAAGGTTCAAATGCGTATATTGAATGTAGTATAAACCGAACAAGCAACCTTAGTATCAATATTCGTTTTATTGATTTCAATCAATCAATAAAAACGAATATCGATTATTATAGTAAATACCAATGCCGTAACAAGCTAAACCGATTCGACCAAGTTAATGTAACTTTGACTAGGTCATGAGTTACACGGCTGAGCCGACCCAAAGCCGTGAGAGCCACACCAAGCCGCCGCCTTTAATAACAAAGAAAACAGCTCCCAACCCAAATTAAGGGTTTTGTAAAGGAGGCGCCTCACCTCACCTCACCATTCTCCTTTCCTTCTCTTCTCTGCAACACACACACACACACAAAACCCTTACATCATCATCATCAATGCCTTCAATCACTACATAAATCATACAAACTTCTATTAACACCATATTACTCAACAAAAAAACCCAATCAAAACCCATCTAAAATCGACTTAAAACAGTTAACAACAATGGCAACACATATTCCTCCACCTGCAACTCCTTCACCGGCGGCTGAACCCACTAAGCCTGAGAAAGTTGACTACTTTGACCTCCCTTGCCCTATTCCCTATGAGGAGATCCATCGTGAAGCCATGAGTTACAATCTTCACAATCTTTATTATCTTGATTATCTTTATCCAAGATTTGTTTTTTGTTATGGTTTTGGCTGTTGGGTGTGGTTTGGTTATGTGGGTTTGGTTTAGTTTTGTGATGGGTTGAAGTTGTTTTGGTTGTTTGATTGTAAAATATTATTATTTGTTAAACCCTAGTTTTAAACCCTGAGTTAGAATCTTGATTATCTTGATAATGTTTAGCCTAGATTAGTTTTTTGTTATGGTTTTGGTTGTTGGGTGTGGTTTGGTTACGTGGGTTTGGTTTAGTTTTTGATGGATTGAAGTTGTTTTGGTTGTTTGATTGTAAAATATTATTATTTGTTAAACCCTAGTTTTAGACCATTGGTTATAATCTTGATAATATTTAGTTAATGTTAGTTTTTTGTTATGGTTTTGGTTGTTGGGTGTGGATTGGTTATCTGGGTTTGGTTTAGTTTTTGATGGGTTGAAGTTGTTTTGGTTGTTTGATTGTAAAATATTCTTATTTGTTAAACCCTAGTTTTAGACAATTGGTTATAATCTTGATAATATTTAGTTAATATTGGTTTGTTGTTATGGTTTTTGGTTGTTGGGTGTGGTTTGGTTATGTGGGTTTGTTTAGTTTTTTGATGGGTTGAAGTTTTTGTGTTTGTTTGATTGTAGAATATTGTTATTATTTTTTTTTTGTTAAACCCTAGTTGGGTTAAATTATGGTTTTTAATGTAAAGATTGGATTTTGTTTTCAAACAGTAATTCTTTTGTTAGTTGGTATTTGTGAAAAGTTTAATTTGCAGTTTTAAGAGCAAATATTGGAAAAGATTGGTTATCATGTTATAAGTTTAAGTTATTGATGTGTTGACATTTGAAGGTTGAATATTATACATAATTACAAGATTTGAAGATACATAAATGAGCAATTGTGTATAGCATTGTGTTATGTCATATGTATTTGAAGATAAGAAATATAAGTTGTCTATACTGTAGTTTTTATTCTTATTAGCGTTGTTCACAATGTTAATTGAGTTAATCTACGACATTAATCACTTTTGGAGTTGAAGCATAATCGAAAAACAAATTTTATGTGTTAATTATCTCTTATATTGAACACACTTATTCGTGTGCAGTGTCCTTGAAGCCGGAACATTTTGAGGGTATGCGTTTTGATTTTACCAAGGGTCTAAATCAAAAGTTCTCTCTAAGTCACAGGTACGGTTTGAATCTGTTTTCTGAGTTTGTCTAAGTTTATTTATTTTCTAAGTATAATGATCACTTGCTTTTAAATTACCAGTGTTGTTATGGGACCTACTGAAGTTCCTTCTCAATCTGCTGAAACGATTAAGATTCCTACTGCAAACTATGAGTTTGGTGCTAACTTTATAGACCCAAAGGTATGTTGTGCAATATTTACGAGTTACGACCATTGTGATGATTTCTTCATTTCGTAAATAGCTAGTTATCTCACTTTACTAGCGATGTTTTGTTTGTCGAAGTTGATGCTTTTTGGAAGGATCTTGACTGATGGACGGCTAAGTGCTCGAGTGAAATGTGACTTGTCTGAGAATCTTACCATGAAGGCCAATGCTCAGGTTTAAGAGTGAATGATGTGCAATTGTCAATCGACTGTTTGTTTTTTAAATTTGTTTCACTAATCCAGTTTTATAATGTTATCAGCTTACAAATGAGCCTCATATGTCACATGGAATGTTCAACTTCGACTATAAGGCAACTTGTTCATCTTGTTTTTGTAATTCATGGCTTTGTACCTTCAAACGCACTATATATTAATTTTGTTATGGGCTAACTGTTACTTGATTCAGGGCTCGGACTACAGGACTCAGTTACAACTAGGAAATGGTGGCCTGATTGGAGCTAGTTATATTCAGGTAAAAGATCTGTACATCTCTTAATCAGTAATAAGTTGAGGTGCTTGCATGGAGAGAGATTAAGAGAAAAAGGGTTGTATTGATTATAATTTTGGATCTCATTTCCTTTTATAGCTAGACGTGTTTTTGTCATCTTAAGCATTTTTCCAGTATCAATATTTTCTTATCTGTGATATATTTTGTGCTTGCAGAGCGTGACACCTCACCTATCTTTAGGCGGGGAAGTATTTTGGGCTGGTCAGCATAGGAAGTCTGGTCTTGGTTATGCTGCACGCTACAACACTGATAAAATGGTAATTTGTGATTTTATTTGAGTACCTTTTTTATTCTCCGTTCTGGAGCTGGCAATTGTGACGCACTTATAAACCAGACAATTAGGATTTTTTTTTAAATCTCAAACATGTAAAGAACCATTTTGCTAAAAATTGGAATGGGTCATCAAACTGTATGTTAATGCATACATTATTCTAAAATGCTTTGTTAATAGTTTATAAAAATAGTTTAATAATAATATGGTTCTCAAGATCAGAACAAAGTGCTAGCACTGGAATGGTAAAACGTACTAAACTTTACTTGCATTTTTATTCTGCATATAGTAAAATTAATAATTGGATTTTTTTCTTGCAGGTTGCCTCAGGACAAATTGCTAGCACTGGAATGGTGGTTCTTGGTTATGTCCAGAAAGTGTCTGAGAAGGTAAGCAATTCAAGCTTCTTATTAGTTTATCAATCGTGATTAAGTGGGCTCAAAGTTTTAATCTTGTTTGGCATAGGTTTCTCTGGCAACAGATATGATGTACAATTACATGTCAAGAGATGTCACTGCTAGCTTTGGCTATGATTATATACTCCGTCAGGTAATTCAACAAATTTCTCATCGACAGTCGTCATCAATTCTATGTTTGCTCTCTAATTTGATTCTTAAACTACTAAATTTGAGTTCATAGTGTTTTTTTGCAGTTTAAATATATCATTATATTGTAATATACTAATATGATTCTGACTGTAATTAACGAACAAAAACACAAAATTATTCCAGTCAAGCCTAAATAAGAATCCTAGATTGATCAAACTACTAGTAATAATTTTTATCAAACATATTTACTAGTGTTACCTATCTAATATTAAATATACTGTAAATTAATGAATGAGTGAATGACATAGGTAATAACATAGTGGAAGTGTATATGTGCTTAATGTCTTATTACATGTGAAGTATAGTTATGTTTTACAATGCATGCTCTATATATGGTATATGTTGCACATTTTACACCTAGGCAAACAATTTTACTTTGTCGTTGCGTTTTTTTTTTAGTTTGACTTGCTAAGATTGATCAGCCTTTTTGTCTTGTCATTAAATTGTTTCCATATGACAGTGTCGCCTTAGAGGGAAGATTGACTCAAATGGTTGTACATCTGCATTTCTTGAAGAGCGGTTGAATATGGGTCTGAATTTCATTCTGTCAGCTGAGGTGAGTACATTTCACTCACTTTTGAGTATTTTTAGGAAACTCAATAGACACTATATTCAAATTCCAAAAGGTGCCACTTTCTGTTGGTGCCACTGCAGATGGCAATTCCAGTCATTTACTCATAAATGGGTTGATTCGGGTTATGAATTATCTCTAACTGCTCCGGCGGGTAAAATTTATAAAAAATTTCTAATATGAAACAGGTCAAATAGGTGTAAGGTACTAAGGTCATCTTTTAACGCATAAATCTCTTAGATCATTTTATTTGAAGAGTAATTTAGTTTTTGTAATAGTGTTTTTTTTTGCAATCACATTTGACAATCAGGCAACAATTTACGGTTAAGGGTTTTCGATCTGTAGATGGTCATGGCGAATGTGGTAACCGTGTAACGTCTGCCAATCAGCCCATCTCAACAACACAAAGACTAATATAGACTTACTTTTTTTCACAATGATACACTCACTTTTGAAGACTTAGTTTTCCACCTTTTGGTGCAACTACATCTGCTATGGTTTTTCTAATTCTGTGATTCGTTTTCTTATCGGATCTGTTTTTGTCTCCATCGCAGATCTGTTCTAAATTCAATCATATTTACTTTTTTGACTTGTGTATGATATAAGTGATCCCACTGGCACTGATCATTCCTTTTACGCAAATTAATACTTGAATCATCCATGACCCACTTAAACAACCACCGTTCGGTGCTCCTACAGGTTAAATAACTACGTATACTATAAATATAAAAAAATATAAAAAGTGGTGCACAAACAAAAGAAGGGAAAATTTGTTATATAATGATTTCTCTGAAGACTGAGCAATGATCAACTCCCCCCCCCCCCCCCCCCCCCCCCAATCATTTGCTCAGAGCGTAACTCCACCATTTAGATCATCGTCAGGTTTCTAGTCGTTGATTCTAACAAAATTTGAGTTTCAAACCAGATATGTAAAATCAAAGTTAGGATTTTATTATGACGATGAAAGTTTTATAACACTTTGTTTGGATTATGTTATGCAGATAGACCACAAGAAGAAAGACTACAAGTTTGGGTTCGGGATGACTGTTGGAGAATAGATCAAAAAGCATGAGAGCGGATGCAAAATTTTAGGATTTAAATTAATTTTTGAGGGACAATTTGTCATACCAAGTGTGATCTTGTTATTTTATGATGATGGACAGACTCAGTTTTGTACTTGTTTTGAAGCAGCAGCATTATCTGTGGCGGCTATACAAGCTGCGCTGCAGACGGTTTAGAGCACAACATAATCCTTCGTTGTCAAGTTTTGCAGCTCGGATATGTAATTCCTACTTGAAGCTGTAGAATGCAATTTGACAATACATTTATTTTGGCACAAGTTTTTCATTGTTGAGGTATGTTAATGTTGGCGGGTGTTAGCCCGTTAGATGTTTTTAAACGATTACATGTTTCAACCCAAAAGCAACATGTGGATGGTAGTGTTCGTTTCACGGTAATGGAATGAAATTCAGATGGAATTAGAATGTGTATTCGACTTTTTATGTTCTTCGTTACAATAAAAGAAAGAATTTTAATTTAACAACATATGGAAGGGAATACACATTTCAGTTCTATTGAGATTTCATTCTATTTTATGAAACACACATTAAAATTTCAAATCAAATTATGGTTCTCATGCAAATTCCAGTTCCTTTGCAATCCATGAAACGAACGCTATAGTTTTGTAAAGTTTTTAAAAGCATGCTATATTTCATAGCACATGTGTTGAATTTGGCAACTAATTTTATAAGTAGGGTATTAAAACACCGTGAGTTACGAGTTGTACCAAAAGTCATAAATTCTATTTCATAATATGAAACGACTAATTAATTATAAATGGGTATTTAATATGTGTTAGTATGCTACTCTTGTGAAAAAAGTAGATTTCTGAATTGACATGCAAACTAATAAAGTATTGATTAATACACCCAAAGTTATTGCTAAAGTAATCCTTAAATAAAAAAAAATTGTTAGAAAATTTTAATTTTTTAAACTAAAATGTATATTAAAGTTTTTTATCTAAAAAATATTGAAACATTTAGTTTATGATATATATGAATAATTAACTGGAAAATAAGTTTACAGTCATTACTCATTACCTTATTGTTTATGTGAAATCGATATTGGTCAAGCGATACAAGAAGAAATTGTGATGCTTCTAATTAGTTGATATATGAAATCCATGATCTTAAGTAGGGGCGTAAACGAGCTGAGCCGAGCCCGAGTCTAACTAGGCTCGAGCTCGGCTCGTTATCGTTTTATGAAGCTCGAGCTCGGCTCGGTTCGAGCCTACAATCTTGAGCTCGAGCTCGGCTCGCTAGCAAAATCAAAAGCTCGAGCTCAGCTCGGCTCGACTCGAGGTGATTTGAGAACAATCTCAAACGAGCCTAAAGCTCGGCTCGCGAGTGTTATTAAATGGGCCTATGAAATAAGGACTTGGGCTTTGAGATGTGGATTATAAATTATAAGAGATATATAAATAACTTATAATTATGTTTGGGCTCGTTTAGGCTCGCGAGCCCAATCGAGCTTTGTATCTACCATCTAGGGCTCGAGCTCGGGCTCGATAACTAAACGAGCCATATTTCAGGCTCGGGCTCGTTAAGGCTCGGCTCGTTAGGTCTTTTTACCGAGCCGATCCCTGGTAGCTCTCGAGCCGCTACGTGTCGTTTACACCCCTAGTTGATAATAAACTTTATTGAACAAATTCATCACTTAAGATCATGGATTTCATAGTTAGGGTTTCACAACATTTCGATTAAACGATTTCTTTATAGTCTCCATTAGCCTCTAATGACTAGTTGCCCATAGCTTATTTTTCTACAACCTATTTAAGATGAAACACAACCCGAGTTTACCAATTCTAAATTAAATGGATAACACTTTTCATCTATATTTTACATCAAATACTCTTATTTGTAACTTTAGATCTCTTACTCCTGTTTTGGTAGATTATGTGATATATATCATCATTGTTACATATAAAGTGGTTTTCATGTATTTAAATTGTAACACCTTCAATTGTTTGTAGAAAAGGATAGAGTATGTGTGAACCTTGATAGTAACTTGTAATTTAGGGGCAATGTAAGTGTATATGATTTTGATGTTGAAATGTTTAATATAATTGGCAAACTTTTGTATTTTAATCCACTTTTGATATAAAAAGTACGAAAAGATGGTTTTTTTTTACTTATACATTGGTTTAGAAAAACAATTTTTATTCCTTTACAACTTTTGAAGTTAAGAATGTTTATTAATGAAAGTGAAGAAAAGATATCACCAATTAAGTTGCTGTGGTGTAGTGGTTATCACGTTTGCTTTACACGCAAAAGGTCTCCGGTTCGATCCCGGGCAGCAACACGTAACCTTTTACTGTTTTTTTGGGCAGCAACACTTTTTTATTTGTTTAGTCTTTTGGACAACAACAGTTTATACATTTCATGCCTCATGGTCTTTTGGGCAGCACCACTTGTTTATTGTTTTTCTTTTCAAAATTACGAGGGGAAAAACGAGCTTAAACAATTCAAGTTAGCACCGGTGATTAACCAATGTCTTGTAAATATGTTCATTGATAGTTTAAAACTTCTTATTTTATTTTATTTTATTAGATTGTATTTAAAGTATTTGGTTTTTACTCGAATCTCAACATAATTTTTTTTAAACAGCTTAAATTAAACCAAACTCGTAGAAACAAGACTGGAACCTTTAACATTAAGGAGAGTAATACGTGTTGCAAAACTCCACCCGGACCTCATCATAAATATTACATTTCAAAATGAACATCATACTAATAAAATAATTATTATGGTTCAGATATCATTAAATATTATAAACACGTGAGTTGGTTCTTTGTATGTTATCGAAACCCAATAAAAATTCAAATCTTGCCATTAGTCGGGTCGGGTCGGGTCGGGTCGGGTAAGCACGATATGATGTTCATAGAAAGGGTATGTTTTACTTTGTTTGAGGGGCCTAGAGATATGTTCCAGGTGCGTGATGACTCAGCAACCTAAATTTTCGTGTTATAATTATATTCATGTGGCCCCCGCTTACCTTATTATATTGGTACCTCATTACATCCACTCTTCTATTTATTTATTTAACTTAAAGTTTAAACTATAAAGTAAAGTTTAAACTATAAAGTATAGTTTAAAAAATATAATTTGTACAAGGAAAGTATGCATTACGGTTTAACGACTCGAATCTATACATATAATAAACTAAAGCCATTTTAATGACATGATACTCAAAGAGAGTATTCTCTTCATTGATGTGTTATGTGTCATCCCATGTGGCAAGGCTTTATTTTAGGAAAATAATAATTTAAAATTTAAAAACAAAATTAGATTTTTATCTCTAATGTAATAATGTTTCATCCCATAACTTTTAAACGTTAATATCTTTTATACACGAGATTTTTTAAAGAAAGAAATTACACCAAATTAACGAGCGTTTTATTATCTTTCCAACGGGTACCATAGTGCTATATAAAAAACAGAGAAAAAAACGACTATTTTTTTGTGTGGTTTTATTCATACAGAAAAAAAAAACACAAGTCATTAGTTATGTTCAAACCAGTAAATATGAATTTTATTTACAACATGTGTTAGCATTGGAGTTGTACATTGTTTTAGGTTAGGTTTTAATATTAGAGTTATACATTGTTTAAGGTTATGCACTAACATTGGAGATACATTGTTAATTGTTTTAGCTTAAGTGCTACCCGAATCTTTCCTGCATGTAACTGTAAAACACATCAGTCTATTTTGTCAAGAACATGAAATTAAAACTGATCAAAAGATTTTACTCAACGATACTTACAACGACTCTTAAAATACAAACAAAACCCTAAAACATCTATATAAATCAGACACAAATCAACAACTTACTAAAAATCTGTATCTCACACCCTAGACAACTATCAGATTATCAGCACAACATACTGACAACAAACCTGAATCTAGATGAGAAAACTAGATTGTACAAGATCTAAACAAGCCTAAAATATAAAAAAGGTTTTGTATGAGAGAAGAGCTCCGTGGAAGAAGCCGATGATTGTAATCTGTTGATATGAGATAATCTCTCCTTGATAGAACACACTAATCGCCTTTATTATTTTGTAGGTGAGATTATGACGACTTGTCCAACCCTCCATAAGACTCCACAAGCCTTTATATAGGTGACTTAGATGATGCCCTAACAAGTCATGTGGGCTGGGCTTGACTCAAAGAAAAGGAACTTGGGCTTAAGTTCTTTTGTCATAAAAGCCCACACATTGATAATAATAATTCCAGCCCACCAGTACACTATCAACAGCTGCACCATCAAGCTCGTCCGACCCATCTAGCTGCAACATAAGTCCGGTGTCATAAAAGCCCACACATTGATAATAATAATTCCAGCCCACCAGTACACTATCAACAGCTGCACCATCAAGCTCGTCCGACCCATCTAGCTGCAACATAAGTCCGGCTTTAACAGCAACGACTCCACAACCTGCACATATACTTATGCAATATGATAAAATATATTGTTAATTAGAATAAGTAATAAAATTGAAATGGAAAAATTGTTATTTTCAACACCCCCCACAATTTTATTACTTAAACAAGTCTAACAACTTAATCAATACACATCCGAATATGGTCAAGTGCCAACAACTCTTTAGTGAGGATGAGTCTTATAGAGTCGAAACTTGAAAATGTGAACATGTCAAATTTGTAACAGCAAAGAACAAAACTTTTGATCCTAGTATCGAAACAAAATCATAATCAATCAAACCATACAAAATACTCCAACTCAATTCACAACCAAAACTAGTGACAATCAGATCATCTACACAAAAATAATCAGACTCAAACTATGAATCTACGACTACAAGATGACAACCCTAGTTTTTGTGAGAGCTGAGAGAACAAGTAAAAATACCTGACTTAAAAAACAAAGCCAGTTAACTATAGTAGACCACAGCCTAAAACAACCACCAGATGGTGCACTCAAACCACCATAGAACTTTGAAAACCAACGAAAGTTAACAAGAATTTAAATGAATTGATATCTTTCACAAACAAGATACTACAAGCTAATAGCTCACAAATCTGAACAATCCGATATTAACAAAATCTATCAATGAACTGGAACTACTTTATACTTCTAATCATCAAATAAGATAGATGTTATGAAAGAACTAGTAACAAAACTGAAATACCACTTCACAACTTCAATACTATGTTGGTTATGTTGTTAATAAATTCTACATGTAGCAGTGCATATAGAGCGGCGCTCGATTTTAGGTGAACGCCATGAAACTATGGACTGCCCCCTTTTTTCTTTAGTTTTCTTTAAGAGATTTCAAAAAAATATAAAACACCTACTTAGTCATGATTATTCATAAACTAAAAATGCTTAAAAAAACTTTAACAAGGTCGACAAAATCAAGTCTAAACCAACAACACTCAACCACTACAGACTACCAACAAAGTAAACTGCTTACAATCTCTCAAATGCTTTATCTATGTTAGATTAAATAAATCTAAAAAAGCGAGAGACTTGTAATAGAATCAATAGAAATAACAAAACTTAACAGGTGACTCTATAAAACTTGAGCAAGAAGGAAGACTGATTTAAAAAATGTTTAGAATGTAAAGGATCATGACTGATAAGCGACAACTATATCATTTTCATCAAATTTTTATGAATTCAATATCTAGGAAACGTTTACATACTCCTAGACCCCTTAAAGAAAACTTGAATTTTGAAAAAAACCTTTTTTTTAATAAAAAATTATGATTACATATGACCAACTTATTATAACCAAGTAGTAAAACAGTTAATAACATTCTTCTTAACAAACAACAATTGACAACTTAGAAAAAAAAAAGGTTAGTTCAAATAGACTACAAAGACTCAAACCATTTTGAATAACTCAATATCTCTCAACAACACAACTAGAGCTATGAACTAGCATAAACAATGATCATCAACTAGAAGATAAAAATCATATTAGAACAAATTTAGCCCAAGATGTGTTTAACCAAAGACATCAAAAAATGGCTTTTGATCACAAGAAACATATGAATCACAAGATTCAAAAATCTGATAATAGTAGAACACAAAACACACAATTTGCAATCAGAACATACAAGACTAATTTTTATTCATGTTGATAAACCTAATAAAGAATGTAAACACTTGTTTGATTTAACCAAAAACACTTTTAACTTTTACTATCCTTTAAAGGATTTTTTTTTAATTCAAATCAAACATTTACAACTTCTCAAAATAACAAGAAACATATAAAACCAAATCACATGATTCATAAACATGTAAGCACCGTTACAGCCTAAACAAAATCCGATAACACTAAAAACACAAGATTTCAATACCAGAATAAAGTCTTCCACACAGAAGAACACACTCAAGGCTGCAAAACCTACAAGAGTAACACACAAAGAGAATCCAACCGGAATCTCTTACAATCTCTTCTCTAACCTCTATGGTTCAATTTATCAACAAGACAAAAAACAAAAAACACTAACATGATCTAACGGACTTCCTAATTCTACAACTAGTAGATTTTATTCAAGAATCCTAGATCTAGTGCCAATACTAGAGATTACACAGGAAGAGAAACATCAATTGGAACACACAGCTGTCAAATCAAAACATGTTTCAATACCAGAATTAACAGCCAAAAACATCTAATTGAATAAGAAAAATCACATGATTTTTCAATTAGAAAGACATCCCACAAAGGAGTAAACAAGGCTGACAAAAAACACGTAAAGACTTGAGAAGAACTTAAAGACTAATTTGCATTGATCAAAAACTTTTACAACTTTACAAAAAAACATATCAATAGAAAACTTGTAAAGAACATAAAGACTAATTTGAATCAATTCGCAAAATTTTTTTACAACTTCGCAATCAATACTTAACAAATATTGAATCACAAGATTCAACACACAAGTCTCTTAACAATAAGAATCATAAATCATACGACTCCATCATACCATAAAGACACAGCCAGACAAACACTGATTGAACATAAAATCAAATGATTTGCAACCAGGAAATCTCACAAGAGACAACATACAAGGCTGTTAAAAATATAATCTTGACATCAGCTGGTTAAAATACGTCTACCACATGGCTTGACTAACCAAACAACAAGATTATACACACATTACATATAGACCATACAAAACCATCATAATACGAGTTCAAATAACAAAAACCCATCAAGACACGGTCAAAGCGTATATTATAACCATGAATCACACGATTCAAAACTAGTAAACAAAGTTACATAGTTAACAAATATTTGAGAACAAAAAACTTAATATTACTACTACTAGTAGCATATAACAAACAAGTTCTCAACATACTCAAACAGAGACTCAACACAAGATTCTATAAGAGTACAAAAGAAGACAAACAGTCATCCATATAAAAACAACTCAAGAACATGGCAACGCCAAGTTAGAACAATGATTTATACATTTTCTAATCACTATACTCAACAGGTTGCAAACACAAGGTTTAAAAACAAGCAACAACTTTCTTGAAACTTAAACCAACTTACATACTAACCAAGAAACTATAACAGTCAAAAAAATCAGAAATAATCTGGTTAAAAACCTGATTTAAAAAACTTTTAAGCTACACGAATTGGCAAATCAAAAAAATAAAACAATTCTTGAACAATTGCAACAAACATTGTTACTTGATCAAAGCTAAGAACAAAAGTCTGAATCACAAAACCAGCTATGAAATTTTATTAACTAAATTTCAAATACTAAGAATCAACATATCACTCTCAAGTTTAACAAGACTCTAATAGACAGTAAGATATTGATTAATCAACACCCAGCACGGAACAAGCAACAAAAAAAAAACACATTATGCTCATATTACCAGATTCAATCAATGCAACAGATTAGCACTTAACAACTAACACAATTCACATAGCAAACACTTAGATGCAATGGCGAAGCCAAGCCAGTGTTCCCGATCATTGGTTCGTCACTCTTGGTGCCAACGCAGGTCTTAACTTGGGAGCCACCTAAGACAGAGACACAACACGTTTACTCAATCAAACTTGATCAACTACCGGTCCTTCTAACCCGACCACAGACATCTAAACAAATTAAAAAAACATTAAAGAACGAAATTAGAAAGATCTCACCAAAGGTCCTCCCAAGTTAGGGTCGCCTCCCACGCTAGTCAAGAACTGTACCTTCACTTAGAACACAAATTCTTGATGTAGTAAACAATAAATCAGTAAGCCGATCCACTGTCCTTGAGTCTATAACCTTAGAAGCACCATAATTTCCTCAGCAGATAGCTACATTCAGGTCAGATCTTAAAAACACAAATCAAGACTTATTGACAATAGACGACAACCCAAAGGAGCCCTTGAGAAACCAATTTTCAACTGCTACTATTTTCAAGCAATTAAAGACCAAAGATTTTATAAAAGATTGACAAACAGAAGACATAAACACTAGTCAATAATCAATTTAAAAAACCAGGGAACACAACCTCATCTCTCTGAACACAAGAATTAGGTGTTCTGCACGATTATCAGTTTTATAACCTGTTTCAACCATAAAAATATCCGTAACCTCTAATGCCAGAACAGACCCAATCTATGAAGAAGACCGCACACATGTTAATAACAAAAAACCATCAAGAATAAGAACCAAATCTTTTGAAAAACCAGTCACGGTTACTTAAGAGCAGAAACATAACGGCAACAGATCTGACACACATACCAGAGAATCAGCGGAAACAAATAATAAAAATACCGAGACCAGATCTGTTTTAAAAACTGATACTACTTAGACCAGATTTTTTTTTACAAGTAAAAGATCAGATCTGTAAAGCACGATTAAATCCTCGGATAACAGAAACACGACCAGAATCAAGAGCCAAGAACTTATGGCTCTGATACCATGTCAAGAACATGAAATTAAAACTGATCAAAAGATTTTACTCAACGATACTTACAACGACTCTTAAAATACAAACAAAACCCTAAAACATCTATATAAATCAGACACAAACCCAGATCAACAACTTACTAAAAATCTGTATCTCACACCCTAGACAACTATTAGATTATCAGCACAACATACTGACA
Organism: Ambrosia x helenae; assembly: GCA_030844895.1. Classification (NCBI taxonomy): domain Eukaryota; kingdom Viridiplantae; phylum Streptophyta; class Magnoliopsida; order Asterales; family Asteraceae; genus Ambrosia; species Ambrosia x helenae. Next base: position 33,197 of record JAUTDX010000532.1, on the reverse strand, counting down.
ACAAACCTGAATCTAGATGAGAAAACTAGATTGTACAAGATCTAAACAAGCCTGAAATATAAAAAAGGTTTTGTATGAGAGAAGAGCTCCGTGGAAGAAGCCGATGATTGTAATCTGTTGATATGAGATAATCTCTCCTTGATAGAACACACTAATCGCCTTTATTATTTTGTAGGTGAGATTATGACGACTTGTCCAACCCTCCATAAGACTCCACAAGCCTTTATATAGGTGACTTAGATGATGCCCTAACAAGTCATGTGGGCTGGGCTTGACTCAAAGAAAAGGAACTTGGGCTTAAGTTCTTTTGTCATAAAAGCCCACACATTGATAATAATAATTCCAGCCCACCAGTACACTATCAACAGCTGCACCATCAAGCTCGTCCGACCCATCTAGCTGCAACATAAGTCCGGCTTTAACAGCAACGACTCCACAACCTGCACATATACTTATGCAATATGATAAAATATATTGTTAATTAGAATAAGTAATAAAATTGAAATGGAAAAATTGTTATTTTCAACATATTTCAGGTGTAAAATTGATATTTCAAATTAGATTTCTCAACCCGGGACGCTCCCGAGATATAATCTAGTTAATGATAACACAAACATTTACGTGTATTTGGAAATCATGTTGGCTACTAAGAGTTTATTATTACTTGATAACTTTAAACTTATGTAAGTTTTTTAAATACTATTTATGGTTTTAAAAATCAAACGGATTAACATGAGCATCTTTCTTTCACCGTTTTAATTTTTATCAGTTGGACCGTTTAAGGTTGAACCACACGCTTATAGTCAACAGGGTAATCAGTTACATAGGAAGTGGGCAAAAAGATGTCAAATTTCAACATGGAAGCTTTGTTGTCGTCATTGTATCTAGACAAAGGAGGGATAGCAACTAACGATGTAAGGATGTTCGGTAGTATTCAATGCGTTTGTTACTCCTGCGAGTTTGCTAAGTTCGGTCTTTCATATTTTTTTTCTAAGGTTATATATATCGGATTGTAATAGATGGTTTAGCTTTAGATAACACAATGTTGGGGCGTAAAAGGGGGTGTGAAATGTGAATCCTCTCCACGCCACCATCACCACCCTCTATATGGTATGGAAGGAGCGTGAGCGCTTGAGGCTTGAAGATCTCCACCGGTTTGGGGCAAAAGTTGAGGGTGATAAGGATGACTTGTGGTTGGTTGTTGAATTATAGAATATTGTGATTAGTTGTTTGATTAAAAAGAGAAAACAAAACAAAAGGAGAAAAAACAAGACCCTCTCCAAGCCGCCGCCACCACACAGCATGTCGCTCCATGCCCCTCCACCTCTATAACCACACCGTACAGGCTTATTTCTACTTTTCTATACTTTTAACTAGGGGTGCAAACGAGCCGAGCAGCTCGCGAGCTACTCGAGCTCGGCTTGGCAAAAAGCTCGAAACGAGCCGGGCTTTATCGAGCTCGAGCCGAACTTGAGCCTAAAACAAAGCTCGTGTATTTATCAAGCTCGAGCCCGAGCCTGGCATGTGAAGCTCGTTAGGCTCGTCGAGCCTTATCGAGCCTATTGTAATATTAGGTTTTTTTAATATTTACCATTCATTTAAAGTTTAGTAAACGAGCCCCGAGCTCGAGCTTCACTTATCGAGCTCATGAGCCTAAATGAACTATTATTTATATTATTTTTATTTAACATATTAACTAATAAATACTAAACGAGCCGAGCTCGAGCTTGAGAAATTACAAACGAGCCGAGCTCGAGCTTTGAAAACAAAGCTCGAATCGAGCCGAGCTCGAGCTCTTATAACTTAATCAACTCGTTTACACCCCTACTTTTAACCTTTTTTCTATCTTAAATCTAGTTATCTTTTATCTTTAGTTAATTAAATAGTTATTAATAATTTATAGTGTCATCCTATTTAAAAAACTACCTCATAGAAGTATAGAACAAACAATATCTTTCTAAAACATAGGTACCAACTCAACACCCTTTTTTTTTGGAAAAAAGCTTTCATACAACAAACGCCAACCCGGGCCTCAAAGCGAGGACCGAAGGCTCAAGCCATTAAAACATATACAATGGATATCGACTCCAATCTTTCCAAACAGGCCTATTACATTTAGTTCTACTTTTAACCCAAAGAAAAGATAAAGACTTCACGGTAGAGACAATTCGCTCCACACACGGCTCTTTTCCTTCAAAAATTGACTCGTTCCTTGACTTCCAAATCGCCCATAAAGTAACAATCACAATCCCATGTAGAACATTTTTCTTTCTCTTGCATTCGGAGATAGTCTTGAAAAGCTGTAATAAGTCTTTTATGTCGAACGCGAATATAGGGGGCATCCTACACCAGGTACCGATGCGTTCCCACACACTTGCGGCAATCAAACAGTCAACCAAAATGTGTATACCCGTCTCTTCTTTCTCACGGCACCATGGACAAAGAGTGTCCTGAATAGCAATGTTGCGCTGGACCAAAGCTACTCTCGTAGGAATTCTATTCTGTTCCGCTCTCCACGCCATTATCGAACACTTCAAAGGAACCCAAGAAGCCCATTTCAAGACAAAATGTGACCCGTAATCATACCTCTGCATTAGTAATTCAGCCGTGCCTTTTACCGTACATTCCGATTGACCTTCTGCCACCCACGTCCAGCAATCTTGCTCTGCTGATCGGACAAACCTGGTTAAGGCTTCACGCAGCTGCAGCCACTGCTGAAACTCGTCCACAGACCGGATCTTTTCTATCCAATTCGCGTCCAGCATCAATTTGTTTTCAGCAAAAGTCGTCCTTTCCGCCACTGTGCAAGCTTTATTATCCTCAAGACGATATAATAGCGGCCATCTATCTCGTAAAGCAGAATCATCTAGCCAAATATCCACCCAAAATCTGACCATCATACCGCTTCCCACTTTAGCTCTCAAGTACTTATGAATCGGCACCTCTTTCACTTTTAACCCAGCCACTGTTTTTACAATTGATTTCCAATTTCCAGCTGCATATTTATTCACTGGAAGAACATCCCAAAGATTCCCATTCCTATGACAACCTTCAATAACTTTAACCCACAACGCTTCTTTATTTTTACGAAAACGCCAAGCCCATTTGAAAATTAAAGCTTCATTAACAACTTCTAATCTTTTAATTCCCAAACCACCCAATTTTTTCGGAGTCGTAACTCTATCCCAACACACCCAATGCGTCTTACTACCCACACTAGAGCCGTTCCAAAGGAATTTTCTCATTATTCTTTCGAGTAAGTCTATTACCTTTCGAGGAGCTTTGTATAAGGAAAAGTAATATATTGGGAGACTTTCAAGCACGGACTTTATGAGCACCAACCTACCTCCAAGTCTATTTGGGACTCCAAGTTGTTTAAGAAGGAGACTGTCGTTAAACATAGATATGTGCTGGGGGTTTCGGGCTATTTGAAGAATAGTGGTCAGAAAGTTTCGTTCGTTAACGTCTATTGTCCGCAGAAGCTTATGGATAAAAGAGCGGTTTGGGATGAGTTGAAAAGGTTGATTACTAATGATGATGAGATGTGGATCGTAGCCGGGGATTTTAATTGTGTTCGGGATCGTTCGGAGCGGCGGAATTCCAAGTTTAATGAAGGCGAGACGCGTGAGTTTAACGACATGTTGGGTGAGGTTGGGCTTCATGAGTACTTGTTACGGGGCAGACGGTTTACTTATATTGTTGGCAACAAATTGAGTCGTCTTGATCGGGTTTTTGTTTCGTGGCCGGTTATGAATAATTGGAGCTCGGCGGAGTATAGGGTGTTGGATCGGGTTGAATCGGACCATTGTCCGGTGTTGTTTAAGATTGAGTCTCGCAATTATGGCGCCAAACCGTTTCGTTTCTATAGTTCGTGGCTGAGTAGGGATGGGTTACATGATGTGGTTGAGAGGGCCGCTGGTTCTGTTCATGCGAAGGAAGTTCCGGATCTTACTCTGTTGTGTAAGTTTCGGGTGTTACGAGCTAAAGTCAAAGAGTGGAGTATTAAGCAAAAGATGTTAGAAAAGGAGGAGGAAGACTTGGTTCGCAATGAATTGAATCAGCTGGAGCTGGAGTTAGAAGCGCGGGATCTAGATGAAGCTGAAAAATGGGTATTCGATGAATCAGTAAAAAAATTAAAGGAGTTAGAGGCTTACCGGGTCCGGGATTTGAAACAAAAAGCGAGGGTGCGGTGGGCGAAGGAGGGGGATGAGAATTCTTCCTTTTTTCATGGTTTCATTAACTCGCGTTGGGTGTCTAATACGATTCCGGGTTTGATGATTAATAACGTTTGGGTGACGCAACCTAAGCTTGTTAAGCGGGAGGTGATGAGGTTTTTAAAAATAAGTTTGTCGAAGAAATGAAGCAACGGCCGACCATCATCGTGGAAGATATTAGAGTGCTGGAACCGGGTTTGGCTCAGGGGCTCATTGCTCCATTTGATGAGAAAGAAATTAAAGAGGCGGTGTGGGATTGTGGGAGTGATAAGGCGCGGGGCCGGATGGTTTTAATTTTTGTTTTATTAAAAAATTTTGGCATTTGTTTTCAGGTGACTTTGTGGAGATTCTTAAACACTTTGCTGAAACAGGTGTCATAAGCAGAGGTGTGGGATCTTCATTTATTACGTTGGTGCCGAAGGTTAATGATCCGGTGGGCTTGGGAGATTATCGTCCCATCAACCTTATTGGTGTTGTTAGTAAGGTCATTTCGAAGGTGCTAGCGAACCGGCTTCGGAAGGTTATTGATGGTTTAATTTCTGAAACTCAGACGGCTTTCATAGCTGGTAGGAATATTCTTGATGGCCCTCTTATCACCAATGAAGTTCTCTCGTGGGCTAGGAAGCGGGGGAAGGAGATTTTTATGTTCAAGATCGACTTCGCAAAGGCTTATGATAATGTGAATTGGGAGTTCTTGTTGTCTATCATGAGACAGATGGGATTTCCAGAGTTGTGGTGTCGATGGATTAAAGGTATTTTGATGTCGGCTAGATCGTCTGTCCTAGTGAACGGGTCGCCCACGTTCGAGTTTTCGTGTGAAAAAGGTCTTCGCCAAGGTGACCCTATTGCCCCTTTTTTATTCATTATTGTCATGGAAGCTTTAGCAGGTATGATGAGAAAGGCTTGTGCGGTGGGTTGTTTTAAAGGGGTTGACATTGCAATTAGTACGGTGACTCTTTCGCATCTTCTATATGCGGATGATGCTATGATAATGGGGGAATGGTCAAGCAATAATTTTGACACGTTACGTCGCCTTCTTAGAGTGTTCCACTTGTGTTCGGGCCTTCGTATTAACATTCAAAAGTCTATTCTATATGGCGTTGGTAAGGATATGGAGGCGATTGATAGTATGGCGCGGTCTCTTGGATGTTGTGCGGGGAGTATTCCGTTTACTTATTTGGGGATTAGCGTGGGGGCCAATATGAGTAGAATCAAGAACTGGGAACCGGTGGTTAATGTGTTCTAAAACAGACTCTCAAAATGGAAGGCGAAGGTCATGTCGATAGGTGGTAGACTTATTCTAATAAAGTCAGTTCTGGAGAGTCTGCCATCTTATTATTTTGCCTTGTATAAGGCGCCAGCGGCCGTTATTGATCGCCTTGAATCCTTGATTAAGAAATTCTTGTGGGGTGGGGATGCGGATGTTAGGAAGGTTCATTGGGTCGCTTGGGAAAAAGTTACTCTACCGAAAAAGTTAGGTGGGTTGGGTTTGAGCCGGCTTGGGGAGAGTAATCATGCTTTCCTTCTTAAATGGCTTTGGAGGTATCGGGTGGAAGTTACGTCTTTATGGAGAAGAGTCATTGACGGTATTCATGGCTCGACTCGTTGTTGGGAGATTTACCCGAGTAAAGCCACGTTTACTGGTGCGTGGACTAAGATTGTAAAAAGTTGTGAAAGACTTAAAGTTCGAGATTCGGTTGGGGTAAATATGATTCGGGCCTGCCTGGGTAATGGCCAACGCATCCGGTTTTGGTTGGATACTTGGATTAATGAGGTGCCACTAAAGAATGTATTTCCTAACCTCTTTCGTATAGAGAAAAACAAATGGTGCAATGTTGCTGAGCGCCTTGTGGAGTTTGATGGTTCTGGCCCAGTAGCGTGGGAATGGAGGGTCTATCCTACAGCGGCTCAACAGTTGGATGAGCTAATTCAGGCCCACCGGCTTCTTCAGGGACAATCGCTGGGTAACAGGCCGGATTCTTGGGCCTGGTTTCAGACCGGCCCAGTGCCTTTTTCGGTGCAGGAAGCTAAGCGCTGGCAGTCTTCAGCGAGGGTAGAGGGTCAGTCCGTTGTGACTGGCTTTCGTTGGTGCAGGTGGATTCCTTCTAAGTGTAATGTTTTCATGTGGCGAATGATGCTCGATAGTATTCCGACGAAAGTGGCTTTGACTAGAAGACATATTTTTACGGGGAGCTCGATTTGCGATTTTTGCGATGGTGATGAAGAGAACGTGGATCACATCTTTACGGCTTGTGGTATGGCGATAGGGGTGTGGCAAGGTATTGCGAATTGGGTGCATCTTCCTCCTATTTTCCTTTTTTTCTGTCCAAGACTTGAAAGCAGTGATCGATTCTTCGGGCTGGAATCCTCGAAAGAAAGAGATTTTGCTTGGTATTTTCATGGTGGCGTGTTGGAGGCTTTGGAAAGCTAGGAATGAAAGAATTTTTGCTCAAAAATCGGCTAATGTGGTGGAGATTGTAGCGGATATCAAGGCGCTTACTTACTTGTGGTTTTGTAGTAGGGATAAAAGCGGTGGGGTGGGTTGGCCGAGTTGGAAGTCGTTTTTCTTTGACGTGATGTAATTGGTTGTGTTTGGCTGTGGGGCTCCCGTCTTGGGAGTTCCCGCTTTGTGTGTTTAATGAAAGTTGCCTTCCAAAAAAAAATAGAAACTCAACACCCTTTTAAATTCGGTAACTTTTAAATTACTTGTTAATAAGTAACTTGTTATTTAATACTATATAAATAATACACATAAGAGTAATTATTAACCATCAACAAATGGTTTATGGCTATCACCAAGTTGCATTATTTAACAATAAAAACTTGTACCCTTGTAATAATAACGGGTAAGACACGTGTAGATGAGATACAAGGTAACAGAAGAGCCTTGTCCTTATTTAAACACACACTACAAAACGGATAAACCTTGGGCTGTTTGCCTGAAACACCAATATTTTATTTTATTATTATTTAATAAACCATTAATCTTTTTTTTTCCTATTTATTTTTCTCTCTGTACTACTGTGTGTAGTTTAACTGTGTGTTCTCTCTGTGTAACATAACATCTCCAATCAGGTTAATATCACCTCCATCTTTTTCCTGTACATGCATTAATCTACTCATCTGGGCCATCTTTATTTCTTCATTTCTTGCTTTGTATATGCATATATATATTATTAGTAAACATATGTGAGTGATGTGTTGATTCTTGAGTTTATTTAAAAATATATGTGAAGTGAACCATAGATATTTGAGAGATTATTGATATGATTATTAACTGATCTGGTTATCTTAGACCTTAAAAGTTAAATCTTGTTACTTAATTTACAAACAACCAAGAAAGTTTATATATCTGTTAAGCTATAGTGTAGTTTTAAGCTCAGCTTACTTTTTAAGTATTTAACTGTTGTAAAAACTTTGACTTTGGTCTAAAAGATTCAACTATTAGTCAAATGGTTTCATAATCTATTGAGGCTGCTGTGATTATATATGTATATTCTTTGTTTGTTATGTTATTTAGATGGATCTAAGGACTTTTAGAACTGATATGAGTAGGATAGATCATAGATGCACCTTATGTGAAAACAGAATGGTTGCAAAAGACGTCCGAGTTGACCGATTATTCGCCGAGTACTCACTACAAGGTGGGTCACCGAGTATAGCCGAGTTGGCCGAATATTCCGAGTACTCCCCGCATAGGCCGATTCGACGCCCGAGTAGTCACCTGACTAGGCCAAGTACTCGCAACTCCCCAGTCGGCCGAGTTGGTAGCGCCTAGCGAGTTCTGCAACCATGAGAATGGCCATTCATACTGCACAAGAACTTTTTTTTAGTTGATGTATTTGTTGATGGGTATGATGATTAATAAGTAATAGCGCGTGTTGTATACCGATGAATGTTGGTATGTTTAGGATTAATCTGATGTTGATATCATCTGGACTGATAGCTAAAAGAGTTTTTTTTTTTTTTTTTTTGAGATAGTTAAGGGATATGCAAGGAGGAATCAGGGCATTTGTATCAAATGGAAGCATTGTGAAGAATGCAGTCCTGCAACATGTTCGGCTAGTGAACCCGTTGAGACCGTTGATGGCATCACGCTATGAGTCAACTTCCGCAGCGCGAATTGAAGAACAAGGTTTTGAAAGCACCAAAATTTCAGATGTTTTGAATGCAAAGGGGAAAGGTGCAGATGGTTCATGGCTCTGGTGCACCACTGATGACTCGGTGTATGATGCTGTCAAATCGGTATGATGTCGCTCTAGGTTTCACACGCTAAAATATGTTGTATCGACTATCTTGAGTGTTTCCAGTATCATGTGGTTATCAAATAAAACATGTATTGCAGATGACACAACACAATGTTGGTGCTTTGGTTGTGGTTAAACCTGGCGAGAAATCGTCTATTGCTGGAATTATTACAGAAAGAGGTGAAATAACGAAACAACATTGTTAACCGAAATATACGAGCAAGGTTTATTTTATTACTTAACCAGGTTATGTTTTGTAGATTATCTCAGGAAAATCATTGTGCAAGGCAGATCATCAAAGTCAACCAAGGTTGGAGATATCATGACTGAAGAGGTATGAAAATGGTGAAATTTGACATTACTGAATCGATTATTTTTTTGTCCGCTCGTAAAAATTTTTCAATGTATGGTTTTGGTTGCAGAACAAACTTATTACTGTAACGCCTGATACCAAAGTTCTCAAAGCAATGCAGCTAATGACAGGTATACCAGAACCCATTCTGGTGTAAATGATGCACAACGGCTCGAGAGCTACTCGGGATCGGATCGGTAAAAAGCTCGAACGAGCCGAGCCTTAACGAGCCCGAGCTCGAGTTTGAAACATGACTCGTTTAGTTATCGAGCCCGAGCTCAAGCTTTTTATACAAAGACCATTTAGGCTCGCGAGCCTAAACGAGCCCAAACAAATTTTATTATTATTATTATTTTATATATAGTATACCTATTATTTAACACTGGCGAGTCGAGCTCGAGCCGAACTTTTAGCTCCTTTTAAATTGTTCTATAATTATTTCGAGCCGAGCCGAGCTCGAGCCTTGGATTTTACTTTCGAGCCGAGTTCGAGCTCAAGGTATTAGTCTCAAATCGAGCCGAGATCGAGCCCAGTCAGGCCCGGCTCGGCTCGTTTACACCCCTTCATATAAAAGTGTTTGGGTCGACGTGACACACACTTGAGATTAATATGTTTTGACTCGTTACCCTTTTAACACCTCTAATACTGTGATGTAACTAACATTTTGTGGTTTGGCAGATAATCGTATTAGGCACATTCCAGTGATCGATGATAAGGGGATGCAGGGGATGGTCTCCATAGGAGACGTGGTTCGTGCTGTGGTGAGTGAACACCGAGAAGAGCTCAACCGTTTGAATGCATTCATACAGGGCGGCTACTAGAACCGTCTGAATGCATTCATACAGGGTGGCTACTAAAAATGGTTAAAAAACCGCGATCAGTGGTTAACCAAGACGGTATGCTTGGGTTTCAATAATGAGGTAGTCATTTTCGGATTGTGTAAATAAACTCTGAATGGTTTTCGTGTTTTCTTCTGCTGTTGTTATCGAGGATGTTGTCACTCGGATACCTGATAATAACGAACCTTTTTATGCTTGAAGCTTTTGTTGTTTGTTACTTCTATATTTCAAATGGTTTCTCCTGTTGACAATTGTCTTTTTAGTTGTGTGCTTAATAGGGGGTGTTTGGTAACTTCTGAAACGGACTGAACCTTTTCAAAGCAAGTCGGCCGGTTTGGTTGTGTTGAGTTGACACGTGTTCGGTTTTCACGGTTTGGCGATTCAACGGTTCGGTCTGGTTTGAAACTTGCAGCCGTTCGTGTAAAACCGAACAGGGCAGTTTTACATTTATATACTTGCTATATTCATATTTTATGTGTGTTAATTATATATATTACTTAAAGAGCATGGTCGGTGGCACCGACGAAAATTACAAAATTACCCTTCGTCTTTACAAAAATTACAAAACTACCTTTTCCCAAATAAAAAACGTCATTCTTCTTTTGGTTCAACTGGAAGGAGACACCACCGGTGGTGATGGTGATGATGACGGTGACACTTTGTTGCCGGCGGTGGTGGTTAGACGTGGTGGTTGGCGGTGGTGTTTAGACAAGAACAAGTAGTAGTTTCATAATACTCATATCTCTCTCTCTCTATCTCTCTCTCTCTCTCTCTCACACACACAGTTTCCTGTGACGGAGACGGCGCCATCAAAACCGACCGGTCAGTTGCTGGCTAATGTGTCTTCCAGATGTGTACCAAATCTCAGATAGATTCGTCAGATCGACTGAGGCTATGGTAGAAGCATTGATTCCGTCAACAGTGGTTGCAGTTTTATTTTGTTGAAATTAGCGGCGACAGTTGTACGATTCTGTTGTGATGTAGTGGTGGACCGACTTAAGTATTGGTAGCGTAGGTTAGCTATCACTATGGCATGGTGGCGGCGGCTAGGTGATCATGATGTAGTGGAGGTGGAAGTGGCTGCTTTGTGGTTGGATGTGGTGGCGTACTGGCGTTGGGGGTGGTTGTTGATGGGGCAACAAAGGTGTGTATAGGGTAGAGAAAAGGAAGTATGTTCATTTAGAAGACAAAATAATGGTTTAGAAAAGAGTGTAGAATTAGAGTATAGAGAGAGAGGGCAGGGAGATGGCTGTGAGTTTGCTTTTCAAAGTTGACTTCTAGCTGTCATCTACTCATATGCATATTTTCTTTGAAATTACAAAAGATTTTTAATTAAATTTGGTTATGGAGTTCGTCTTTTTTTAAAATTTGATGTTAAAGTTTGATTATTTTTTGTTGAATATTTAAATATAAGTATTTGGTAATGTTTTATATTTTTCTACATTTTTTCAAGTATTTATAATTATAATATTTATAACGTCTTCTGGTTTTAAATCTGGTCCAGTTCATAGTGCGACCCGATTCTGAAAACATTGTTGTTGATGATGGTGGTTTTAGGTAAGAAATGTTGAGTTTAATATCAAAGTCGTTCCAAAATGGTCAATGGATGTATAAGATATAATACGTTTTTTTGTTGGTCTACGTTTTGATGTAAACTATGTTCAGAGTTCGGAAACAAGTTGGGTCAAATATAATACGTTTTCATTCGACGATATAAATTCGAGTTACCATACTTTTTATGCCGCTAAGTCATGATACAAAGATAAAGATGGTGTAGTATTAGATGGGCCCCTCACTAAACGGATCAACACGGGTTCGATTTTGTATCTTTTTTAACTAAAAATGCTTAGATTAGATATGTCAGAATACGTGGTTTCACATGGTCAAACATATCACATAACGTATCGTCAACTATAAACAAGTCGTTGCCGCCGCAACGCGCGGCGTGCGGCAACAATCTAGTTATAAATTTATAGTCATGAACCCTCTCATTATTATTTTAAAATTTAGTACAAAATAAAGATTTTGAATACAAATTAAAAAAATTCCAACCGCAAAATTCGAATTGTAGCTAAAGCTAAGATAGTAGCTAAGGAGGATAAGATGTAGATAGACTTACCCCTGCCATGTTGGAATAAAGAGGCTACCTTCAATGAAACCCTTGACTTGATAGTAGTTTTGCGTCAAGTCTTGGACATAGGCACATAGCACTCGGGACAAAGGCCAATTGGTGCATGCGTGGATGCACCTTCTAGGCTCAAATTTTTTCGTCAAAACCAGAGTGCATGACTATACGGAATAATGGATACATATGACATAGAGGGATATATATCATATTGAAATTTTGGTTAGGCTATATATAATTTGTAAGGATACTAGTGGGGTGCCCGCGCGTTGCAGCGGGTAACAAAATTTAGCGGGGCTTGACTACATTTTCGGTAAAATTAGTCGGGGCATACTCAATATATAAAAAATATTCAGAATTTTTAGGTAAAAAAATACACTACGAACAAAACGGGGGGGTGGGGGGGGGGGGTTGCTCATGCCCTCAAAGAAGTTCTTCCAGTGGGCATAGCCGAATTAACCGATCAAATTATACATCATGTATATAGATTTCAAATATCTAATTATACATTTTCAAGATATTTTCATTCCATATATATATATATATATATATATATATATATATATATATATCCAAAAAACACAGAGTTGTGAACTATAATATAGTGTTTTTCATTAAATAAATCAAGTTGAGAACTATGTCACAACGTGTATCTTCTCATTCAACAACTTATTACATAAAATTTTTCTACAAACACAAATAAGATAAAATTCTGAAATTAATGAATAATATCAGCTAAGTAAGTGGTAAACAATTTTTAAACAAAATTTTGAATTCAATAAATAAAAATACTTTTTTTGCCACAAACGAATCATATGTGCTAGCGGAAGTGCCAACACATGAATATATACACATCAATAATTTATGTGATACGTTAAGAAAAAAAATAGGGTGACTGTGAGAAAGTAAGAAGTTACATGTGCAAATGTAACTTCTCACTTCCTTTGTTTTCGTCCCAGTTATTACATAACCCTAACATATCATTTTCTAAATTAAAAAACTATAGCAATACTATAATCAAATTAAAGGGAATAAAATGCTCATTTATACGCTGTAATAATATTAAGAAAATATTAATGTATGAAAAAAGTTATGGATGTTTAAAAATCATGGGAGTAGTTAGTTGTAACAAGGGTGAAAAAGTGTAATTATTTTTAAATAAACAAAAGTTGAGTAAAGTTGAGGGGTAAATGTGTAAGTATTGTATAAAAGACATATTACTTTAAAAAAATAGTTACTATGTGCATTTTGTGTTATACTCTAACCAATTATACTTGTAACACTTAAATTATATGAGGTCCTTAGGAAATGTATTAGATGCTTTCGGTTCATTTTCGTTTCGATTATTAATTAATCTTAACATATCATTTTTTTTTTAATTTAAAAAAAAACTATAGCAATGCTATACTCAAATTAAAGAGAAAAAAAACGCTCGTTTATACGGTGTAATAATATTAAGAAAATATTAACGTATGAAAAAGTTATGGACGTTTAAAAATCGTGAGGGGTAGTTGGTTATAATAATGGTAAAAAGTGTAATTATTATTTAAGTAAACAAAAGTTGAGTAAAGTTGAGGGGCAAATATGTAAGTATTGTATAAAAGACATATTTGCCCTCAAAAAGTAGTTGATATGTGCATTGTGTGTTGTACTCTAAACAATTATACTTGTAAAACTTAAATTTTAAGAGGTCCTTGTGAAATGTATTATAAGATAGTATAGATATACGATATTTAGACCTTGAGATATTTTTTTCGGAAGGTGAATTTCATTCTGAGTGACCCATTGTCACTCTGCCGATCCGTTTTGAACTGACAGTCCGCCAAGGCTGGCCTGACAATGTTCTATCGGGCCCCATGCAGGACTTCGGCCTTGATGGCTTCTCCCTGGAAACCGTAATGCCTTTACACAAGTTGCCTCGTTGAAGTAACAACCGGATTAAAATCGAGGTGACGCTCAGGATCGAACCCCCCTTGGTGGGTTTGTCACCATCATTGCACTAGTTTTAACGTTATTTTACTAATTTCGTGAAAATAACGTTAAAAACGACTGACTGTTAATCATGCATCATGTGGTGGCGTTGATAGCCAAAAGACAAAGGGGTACATGCACTGATCGGGTTTGTCCCGATTGCTAAGTGTTCTATGCCTATATCCAAGTCTTGATACCAAACCACATCGAGCCGGAGGTCTCACTGGAAGCAACCTCTCTATTCTTAGGGGTAGAGGTAAGGCTGTCTACATCTTACCCTCCTCAGACCCTACCTTAACTTTGCTATAGGTGGGATTAAACGAGTATGATGATGATGAGTTCCAACTAGAACGTTATATTACATTTGGAAGTTTTTTTTATATGCATTAAACTAATGCATTAAACACACTACGGTTTTGTTGCTCTACAAATTAAAATAAGAGACATAGTTTGCCTATTTAATGAATCGACCAACATCGATCTTCAAACAAAATCATCATAAAACTTAACAAAAACATAAACATGGCCAAGTCCGCCAACTATTGCTTGTTGCTACTCAGTACTGTAATTGCAGGTTTGTTAGTCTGTTCGGTAGTTCCACCATAAAATAACGTTGCGCGTTAGAAGAGTTTTCGGTTTAACTAACATAAGACAACAATATAGATAGCCTATGGATTATATGTTCTTAATAAATGACATATTATTGTGTTTGTTTTTTAGGATGTTCATTTGTCCATGGATGCAAGGTTGTGTTGCATAGAGATGGTTGTAACGATGAATATTGTACAGAACAATGTTGGTCAAAATATAAAGGTGTTGGAGAGTGCAAATTTTCTCTCCATTTGAGCTATTATTATTGCCTTTGCAATTACCCATGTTTGATGAACCTATGGAACCTTTTTAATAATATACAACAAATTGATGGATTTGTTTGAGATTGATGCTTTTTTTTTCTTTGATATTGATATTACTCAACATCTTAGGGTGAAAAAACCATAGTTGTTAAAAGCCATCGTCTCTTGCACCTAGGCTCATTTTTTAGGCGAGGCGATGCATTCGCGCTTTGAGTCGAGGAAATTGCGCTTTAATTCTCCAGGTGATGGTTTAGGCACAGATTTCAGCTAGATTCCGAAATTCCAAAGAGTTTCCAGCCAAATTCGTTAAATTATGACTAGATTTCAGGCATATTTCTACTTTTATCTAAGAAAAACTACTTCTATACATTAATAGATTAATGTATTAAAACTTTTGATACTAACTAAATGAAAAAATAGTATTATTTTAATATATTTTTACTTTATTTTCTTGTTCGCTTTTTTTTTATCTCAGACCCTCGTTTTTTTTTTGCGCATCGTGCCTAGGCCCCAGACGAGCGCCTTGAGTGCGCCTAGCGCCTTTAATAACTAATACTTAACTTATGAATAATCATGTTACTATTACAATGAGTATGTTATATATACATAAATAGGTAACATATGTTGCTAATATTGGATCTTGTACATGAGCTAAGTATTAGCTTTTACGAACCAAACGGTGCGAACCAGTTTCATTGGCTGCAAGTAAAATAAACGCGCCTAGTCTCCCATTCACTCATTTGTTGGTGTAAGTTTGCGTTTAACCACTACACTCGGCCTAATATCACAATTATGCTTGTGTCGAATTTAGGTGTCAACAAGCTACATCCACATCCACATTCATACACCTAAAACCTAGTGATGACTGTGGTTTTTGTCGATAGGTTTAAAGCATAAAGTACGTGCAATCCTTAGAAGTTCGGTTAAGGTTAGCCAGTTTAGCCCGTTTCTGCAAACCTGGCTAAACCGGTAATCCAGACCACAAACGGTTTCATTTGGTGGACTAGACAGTTCAGGCTAAACTGCCAAGCCAAACCACCAGCCTGCACTGTCACAATTCTGCTTGTAGCGCCGAATTTCGTTTGACTAACTTAACAATTAGTTAAAGATTCTTTTTTTTTCCTTTCTTCTATATCAAAATCCTTTACATAAACACATTTAACAAACTTATTGTTGACCTGTCTTTATTATTAAAAAAAAAACCACAGATATGTAACCCACTAGCATACCATCAACTGATTAACATCAACTTCAAACGCCACGAAACAATCCAAATAACCGTTTTTCTTTTGCCTAAGTTGCATCATCCTTTTTCAAACAGAAACACAGTTGCCAACAACAACTAGAATTAACCGAAAACATTAATAAAACTTACTTGGGGTTGCTTGATTTCTGCTTTGCCTTTTCAATCAACGGTCTCAACTGCTTCTTCTCAGCAAGAATCTTCAAGAAGTTAAACAAAAACGGTATGTAGTTATGCTTTCTCCTAATGTTCTCAGTTCTCCATTTTTTAAACTTCTCTTCCTCCACCAGTATCTTCTCAGTTGCCCCTCGATCCCAGCATTAACTTCAAAAAGCGACTTGTTCAACGCCTCCACGTTGCCGCTATCCACCACCCTTTCCGTCTGTAACGCTGCCAGCTGCTGCAGCAGCCGCTCCCTCCTCCTTTGCAGATCTTTAAGCTCAGCTGTGTACATTTCTTTCCGGTTCTTTATTATAGCCATGAGGTTGAACCGTATTTCACTCTGGGAATACCTTTCAATTCTTTCTTGAATCACGGGCTGGACCACTTTGAGCCAGTCCATGTCACCTTGACCGCCTGAGCATGGGCCCAGGCTAATGGGCCCCTCTTTCAACCCATCAAGCTCGTAAAGGACACCTTCTACGGGTATGTAGCTTATGAAATGGTACACATCATCGTCTTTTCCAGCTGCCTTTTGTTCATCAGGAATAAATGGTTCGGGCCTTGCGAAACTGTTGTGAGCAGTTCGGATGGCGTCACTGTTGTTAATGGCTAACCCTTTTAGTTCAGGAGGGAAGTTTTTGGAGAATTCTTTTAGGGCTGATAACTCGGGCCCAATATCGACTTCTGGACAGTTCATGAGAATGGAGAGGATGGCTTGAGTAGCACATGCATTGTTAATGACCTGAAATACATCATTTTGAAAACCGTGAGGAGTTCTAACTTCTGGAGTTGATAAAATTTAGATGTTGCCATTTCGACCCGCTTACTTATGAATGGTGGACTTGAGTTGTTTTTCGTTTAAGCGCAAATGACTTAAAAAAGCAACCAAGTTTAACCCTTTTACCAAATTATGCAACAAGCTGACAAAGTGGTTTGTTTTTTGACCATTTTATGCATTCATGTTTCAAGTTGTTACCTCTTAAATCACTTTAAAAAAAGAATAAAATTATTATAAAAATGTTTAACAAACTTGGTTCTCTAATCATATTTGACAGTGACACACTAAGAGGGTGTTTGGGTTTGCGTTTTGAATCTGATTTTTAGATTATTGCGTTTTGAAAACGCAGCTAATCAGTTTTTAGTGTTTGGGATTGCGTTTTGAAAACACAGATAATCAGTTTTTTAGGCTACCAAAACGCAATAATCTATAAGCAGCTCCACCCCTGCTTTTCCAAAACGCATAATCTGTTTTGAATAATCAATCCCAAACACCCCCTAAATAGTTGCAAAAGGTTCAGATATTTCAATAAAACGTGTTAAGTGTCAACCCATTGATAATCCTAAACAACATTATTTCAAAATCCATCAACGCTTGGGTTGAGTTTGTCCAAAAATATTAACTTTAATCACGTGTGACACAATAATAATTCAAAAATGCATAGCTCGTGCATAGTTAACTACCTGAAGAACATTAATTCAATAAACCTCAATGACTCATGAGGTCGGCTATATGAAATATCTTGGACAAAAAGTTGGCTATATGCATTTGGTTCTAAGTGGTTAGAATTTGTGCATAACGGTTTTCCACCTCTTTTAACAAATCAAATTGTAGGCTTGTAGCTATAATAACTGACCTGGCTAGCAAAAAACAAATTCGGGTTTGGATCTTTGATTACAAGACGATCATCTTTCTCACCAGCACGCCATTTAAATAGGAATATCAGCCCATACACTGGCCTATGAATTAAAGAAACGATATCAATACGACATTTTGAAGCAATATTATTCCATTATGAAAACAAATATAACCAGGAGTAAATATATACCTAAGATTGTTTAGCGAATCAAGATCCAAAGAGTATAACTCCTCGACCTGTATAACCAATTTATCTCAGAAATTACTACCAAGAGACATCAATCCAGCCCCTAAATAACACTCCCTCTACTTTCTTAAAACCAATAAATTATTATTGAGTATATATATTTCATTTATACAGATTAATAACTGCGTGAAACATTAAAAATGAACATTGCAAACAAAACATTAGCATACGAATTTAGAGACATTTAGTGTTTTAAAATATAGGTTCGACTCTAGAACAAATTAGAACCCTTAACGGAGGAATGGAAGAAATAGAATCGTAGAAAACAAAAGAACAAGAATATACTTCAAGCGAACAATACCTGCACTCCTTTTACTTGCATCTGTTGTATAAGTTCGGTAAAGACACCTAGAAAAAAAAGACTTTTAGATAAATTTCGAACTATATCAATAACATCTTCAATAAGAAATCTTATGTTCTATGTTTAGTTCTTCTCATTTATCCACTTAAATTGTTAAAAGGAATTCTTGAACTCAAATTCTTAAAAAGTACAAGCCAAGAATCAATATTATTTTTATGCAACACGTAAGCAATAATACTTTCGTCGCATGGAATAAATATAGTGTCCATGAAGGGGTAGTTCAACGCCTATTAAATTTTCAAGGAGTAGCTCCAACTCTAATGAACAACCTACATTAACTTTGAACAGCAAACAAAAGAATCCTAAATAAGAAAAACATACCGGGATCAGATTCAATAGTGCACCAAGACATGATGGCAAGTTTAACTGCTGCAACAGAAATTCAAATCATCAATTAGCTTGCTTTTTATACAAATGAATCTGTTTTCATGACCAGATTATTTCACTCCCAGCTAAGAACTTGCAAGGTATAAATATGAACATATATGCATGTATGTACATCAATAAATATTAAATACACATAACCCGTCAAATGTACACTATATCCTGGACAACCATATAACCACTCATCATGGACGACAAGGAAAATTGATCAATACCCTTAATAGATACCACCTGCCCCATCAACAATTGAAAAACTATAAACAATAATCAATATGCCCAATAAACGTACCACCATTCCAAAATTCCTTGATACTAGTATACTACACTATACAAATAATAAAAAAAAGTAGCCATTCTTTTTCTGAATGTGTTATCCCAAGGTTCAAAAGCATGGGATCGTGCCTCAAGGCGTTTTAGCTTCGCCTCAAAAGGCGTAAGCCCGATGCTAAATTTAAAAATAAATATAAAAATTATATATATTATAAAAAATAAAAAACTAACTAATTTCATCAACAGATTCATCAGAAACATAAAAAACACACATTATAAAGACACGGAATATTTGAAATTGACACAAAAAGTCTAAAACATCAAAACACATACACACACACACATCAAAACCCCCTGAGGCGCAACTTTCCTTACTGTCTCAACCTATGAGGCGTATGTACAAAATAACCCCATGAGGTGCTGCCTCATACTCGTTTTCTGAACGCCTTACCTCAAGACGAGCGCCTCGACTGGTTTTTTTAAACTATTGTTATACCTCTATGATCATGTCAGAATAGTTTCACACATACATCCATTGAGATACGCAAACCTTTAGTCACGTATCTACTTTTACTAGGCTAAAGCCTAAAAATTCTCCTTCTATACATGATCATTACCGATAAAGAAGAAGTCTTGATCAGCAAGTAAAAATAAATATTTATTATTTTTTTAATTTTCTCATAATACAATTCACTAACTACTATCCATTTAACCTCAAACATGTACAACACTCATAAAAATAAAAGCAAGCTAATAACAACAAATAACAAGCTAAACAATAAAGGGTTTACTAATTACTGCTTCATAACTGTAACCCAACAACCAATTATAAAAAAAAATAAAAAATCCCATAAAAACTCAATCTTTATCCCATCAAGATTTTAGTGTCACATAAACGTGACAAACCCTAGAAATCAAATTGTTGATTTGTATGAACTAAATTGAATAAACGCAGTTTCTGTGCCTAAGATTAATTGATAATTAGAGCATGTGATTTATACGTACAATACAAATAAAGAGTGTGTAAAAAAATAAATAATAATAATAACCTGTGTGTTTGTATGGAGGTGAAGGAAGGACGGCTATGGAAGATATGGGGTGAGAAGATTACCAGAAGAGTTTAAAAGGGGGAAGGTATGGAGCGTGGGTCCGAATACATGGGTCGGGTTTTCTTGATCCGGATACTCCACTTGGTATTTTCTAAGGGCGTTCATGGTCTGGTTTTCGCGGTTTTTAGTTCAAACCGCGAATCAAACCGTTAGTAAGGTTTTTGAGAGAATTACTATTTGCGTCTCTATGTTATAGTGGTTTTAACTACTTGAATCCAAAATTGAAAACTTTAACTACGTGCGTCTCTAAACTGAAATTAACTAACATCTTGAGTCCAAATTTCTAACTCTGTTAACTAAGTCTGTTAACTTTCAGTGAAAAGACAAAAATACCCATGCTTATTAACACTGGTTCATTTCAACACACCACCACCATCTTCAAATTGTTTCCACAAGACCTGTACATATACCCACCCCTCTCATGTCCAATTGGCTGATTCCCCCCTAAGTCCCACAAGTGCCACATGGCGCATCACGCCCCTTCTTCCCGCTCCTCCACTCTAGACAGTCTAAATAACACCAATGAAGGAAGATATTTACACATCCTATGAAAAACAAAACACTATAACAAAGTTAAGTTTGAAACAAGAGAGAACTGCATAGATAGTCCCTGTGGTTTATAGCTAGTAACATAGTAAGGTATTAACTTTTTTTTTGTAACATGTTAAGGTCTTATGGTTTAGATTTTGTTACATGTTAAGGTCTTAGACCTAACTTTGGTTAAAAGTTAACCAACAAAACTAACAAGGTTAAGTTTGAGGGACTATTTCTGCCGATACTCAAAAGTTTTAATTTTTTTCCCTCTCCTCTTGATCACGCAATTCCGGCCAGGATTCCGGCGAGAATCCGGCCGATCTCCGGCGAGTACAAATCATGTTTTTAAAACCTTATCAATCGTTCTACTTATTAGCAATACGTTTCTCCACTTGAATCACTCGTATTCCTATGATTAATTGGTCCATAAAAAGCTTATTTAAATAATATACTAAACTTCATCTTCTTCCCCAAATACAAACCTAAACCCTAACCCTAACCCAAATTCAATTAAACCCGATTGATACTGATACGACAAATAAAGTATAAGGCTTTTTTTTATCATGGACGACTACAAATCAAAACAGCATAAATGAATTGGACTTACAAGATCGTTAAAGGGGCAGAACAAGCAAGGAAAGAATCGATAATAATGCACCGATTAAAACACTTCTGGACGCGATTAATATGTTTAGAATGTGGGTTTGTATTGTCTAAGTGTGCAGAAACCGAATGGAACAATTTGTTTATATATAGGAGGGTTAAAAAACGAGTTTTTAGTCGTTTTAAAGTTCCGACCGTTTCATTAATAAAACCCGGATTTGATGCTCATTAAAACCGCGTTTATGGACCAATTAATCATAGGAATACGAGTGATTCAAGTGGAGAAACGTATTGGTAATAAGTAGAATGATTGAGAAGGCTTTAAAAACATGATTTGTACTCGCCGAAGATCGGCCGGATTCTCGCCGGAATCCTGGCCGGAATTGCGTGATCAAGAGGAGAGGGAAAAAAATTAAAACTTTTGAGTATTGGCAGAAATAGTCCCTCAAACTTAACCTTGTTAGTTTTGTTGGTTAACTTTTAACCAAAGTTAGGTCTAAGACCTTAACATGTAACAAAATCTAAACCATAAGACCTTAACATGTTACAAAAAAAAAGTTAATACCTTATTATTAGGGCTGCAAACGAACTGAACTTTCAGCGAACAGTTCATGAACCGTTCGGCGGGAAGTTCGTTTGTGTTCGTTCGTTTAATAAATGAACGAACACGAACAAAATAATTCGTTCGTTTAGTTAAACGAACGAACATGAACAGAGGCCACGTTCGTTCGTTTATGTTCGTGAACGTTCGGTAACGTGTTCGTTTATGTTCGTTTGTTTTATGTTCGTTCGTTTGTTGATAGATTAATATGGTTTTTAATTTTTATAATTTGTCTTCATATTCTTTTACTTTTATTTATTTTACCCAAAACAGTTTATATAAGGTAAATATATGTATGTGAATTCGATTTTATAAGAAAGTTAATATATGTCTGTTTGTGTTTGTTTTCGTTCATGAACACTTTTTTGTGTTCGTTTGTCTTCATTTGTGTTCATGAGCACTTGTTGTGTTCATGAATGTTCGTTTGTGTTCGGGTGCGTTCATGAACAAAATTAACAAACGAACACAAACGAACACGAACATAAGTGTTTTCTTAACAAACGAACACGAACATAAAATCTCGTTCGGTAAGTGTTCATGAACTGTTCGTGAACACCTATTTTCCTTAACAAACGAACACGAACAAGGCCTTGTTCGTGTTCGTTCGGTTCGTTTGCAGCCCTACTTATTATGTTACTAGCTATAAACCACAGGGACTATCTATGTAGTTCTCTCTTTGAAACAAATACATCAAACACACACATGTCCTTATTAGTATTAGTTAATGTGATTATCAATTTCTTTAATCACTAACTATTTGCTCTTAAGTCTTAAGCCACATAAAAACAAATCATTTTGCATATATTAAGTAAGCTAAATTAAAATAACTACAAAAACAATGGGAGATAAAGTCCACACCCTTGAAGCCTTCTAACTGCATAGTAAAAAGTTTAGAGAAAACACTTTGGCAACATTCTCTTTTAGACTGCACTTAGAAGATATAAATAATAAGACATCAGTTGTATTCTTGAGCAATCATTAAGGCGCGTAATCATCGCCGCAAATTGCAGGATGTTAAGCATAGTTGCAACAATAGATGCAGCCAACGACGGATCTTGAGTCTTGACAAAGTCCATATTCTAAATTTTGTGGACGGTTTGAGTGTGCCTTTCTTGTGTTAACCTCATTTGCACTAAAGGAGTCAAACATCAATACAGATAGCTGGTCTTTTTTAACTTAAGAAAAATGCAATCAATACGAAAAACTTTATAACCTACTATGTATAAAAATATTATTCATGCTTAATTATCTACCAACATCAAAATTTCAAAATTTGATGTATACAAAGTTTGACTTCAAAAGTCAATGTTTTTGGTACCTAGCCCGCTACACCCAAGCCATAAGCGAGCAAAGAAGTTGCTAATAAACCTGTAAGCAAATTTGGAAGGCGACAATCTGGGTTGATCCTAGCTTGGCTGAAAACAATGTCGCCAAGCTCACTCAATATGGTGGCGATCACTCTCATTGGTAAAAGAAAACATGAATCCAACAAACCCAAATCATCACCATGTTGTGTGTTGATATTTGTCAATGGCAATAGAATAGTTGGCGAACCAAGGGATTTTATGGTCAAGTACTTGCATGTTGGGCTTAGCATTAGATAATCCTAATTATCATCATAAAATAGTTATAACTTGCTTCATTAGAAAAAGGTTACAAATAAATCCATGCTTGTAGGTCGTTATGATAGTTATCGTATTAAATTCAGTCTAACTAACATAAGTCTATAACTATAGACTTGATGAAATAGAAAACGTAATATCGATTTCCATAAAAAAATGATTTAATTTTTTTGAGTCGTTCGATAATTTATCCACTCTTTTACCACCTATCGATCCACGTATGAGTCAATCATCTAACCTATTGATATCTTGTCGAAAGAGAAAACGATATATTGTTTTGTTCTTTTATTTTTAGTCTTATCTCTTTTGTCCTACTTAACCACAAAAGAACAAAAAATTTCAAAAGATGTTGAAACACACAACTAGAATATCCTCACATATAAAGCATGGATTTGCTTAATGGCACAAAAATAATTGTTGTCACACCCTCAAGTTTCTATTGCGAGATTTCATTACGAGACGCGTAACATACCAGGATCCTGTCAACAGTCGAATGAACGATCTCTATATGTTTTCAAAATCATATGTGAATAAACCAGACAGTTCGAGTTTTAAAAGTCCAGCGGAAGCAAACTATAAAACATCTCGCAATACAATCGCGAGTTACTAAAACCAATATAACAATTGAAATGTTTGAAAACCAGTTGATGGTGTTTGTATGCATGCAAGTGTGACTCCACGTGCATCCTAGCTGCTGCTATATTAGATACCTGAGAAAACATGCTAAAATGTGTTAACAATTAAGTTGGTAAGTTCACAGGTTTTAATGTAAGAAATTCGGTATGTCCGTTTGTTTGCATAGACTCACATCCGTTTACTAATTATATCCCAATGCTAAGTAGACATTAACAAGTTACTAAGTGTACATAAACCATTGCTGACTGTTGGTAGTTGTTTGCCTCCCATCACCGCCGATTACACGGTGACGAACGTCTAGGACAATATGCACCACTCTAACCTCCAATTGACATATGGGGCTTGTCATACCCAATAGATCTATTCACATCTCCTTGCTATGTTAGACATACTATGGTTTACAATGTGAGGACTTAAGAATGGGAATTACGCTACACTAAACAAGTGATATAATAGTACATGTGATCTACAATGTTTGTGTGTTTGTGTAGCATGTTTCTCCCCAACAGGAAAACCGTTTAAAAAGGGGCCGTGAAAACTCACCTTAGCTTTGCGTGCTAAAGTAAAACCAAGTGTTTTGTAAAATAGATATCCCACTACTGGAAACCTATCATACAACAACCTATAAGTGTTTGTCCAATGTTTGTGTTTGTCAGTTAACCCATTGAATCCGATCAATGCCTTAGTTTGTGTTTTACAAAAGTGTTTGACCAAGTTTGACCCATCGACCAGTTGGTGACATGTTAATGTTTCGTGTTTGATTAATCCACATTGACCTATAATTACATCACATACACAGTTCATGCAATTCTATCATCTATCATGTTAGTTGTCACGTAATGTGTCACATATCACATATGCTTGCAAGTACAAGTTTGCATATACATCTTACTTCTAACATGTCATGAATCACCACAAGTCATACAACACATTCCATGCATCCTACAACTTGTATCTCATGTAAACTTTCCAAACTTAATAAGTTATGAACACCAAGAACACATATAACATGCAAAAGTTTCCATCTTTGGTAAGTACATGAATCGAGTTTGGTTTCTACCGAAACAATGTTTTATCAATCTTAGAAAATCATTACTAATCATCTCATAGTATTACATACATCATAACATGTATTAATCTCAACTTAGAAATCCAAAATCAATAAAGTTTCCATTTATAGTAAGGTATGAACAACGGATCAATCGATGTTAATCAAAGATTAAATACATGTTAATCATCCTAGACTAACATAATATCATCATACAAATCATCAAAGTCAAATCTAACATCATAATCATACAACCTAGGGTTATCAAGATTCATCAAATTAAGTTAGGGTTTTATGATTAAACATGCATCATATGTTGTAACATAATCAAATCATCATCAAAAACACATCACATAAACATGTTAATCATCTACAAAACATTTTTTATTGATAAAACAACTTTTGATCTGATCTGTACTTTAGGTTTTATGGACAAAAACATAATTAAATGTAATCAAAAGGATCGAAACAAGTAAAGGATTGATAATAGACCTCAAGCTCTTTATTCGGGTGATTAAAACACGTTTAAAGCTCCAAGGATTGATTGATTATGGTTATGGCAGAGGTTAGGAATGATAATATTCATATGGAGACTGTTATGGTCGATTAGGGTTGTGTTTATGAGAAGAATTTATGTTAAAAATTGGTTTTATAAAGTTGGAAAATAATTTTGTAAAGTATTTTCTGTTTCATTTAATATAAACAGATTTATTTTTCTTAATAATGGATAATGACAGTGTTTTCTAGTATTATATATATATAGTATTAATTTACAAGCAGGTTGTGCTTTATGGTGTTGAACATTATGCTTAACAAGTGTTTTGTGTATGAAAGGGTTGTACATCATACTATGTAGATTGTACCATACTTTGTTTTTTCTTTTAGCCCTAATAGTTTGTATCTTTTACATTAAACCTCTACACTTTTTTACATTGAATTTTATCCCATGTATCTTTAATAATTTTTTTGCTTTACGTTTTAATCCAAATTTTTTGAGTTTGACATGCCACTCCGTGCGTATGTAGTTCAACGTTTTTACCTTATTTTTTATGTCGAATGGTCACGTTGTATTTTAAGTTTTGATCTAATTTTTGCGCATTATCACGCTTGCAACGGGTGTCAATGGTTCATCATTTTTACGTCTACATTTCACTGAGTCTTGTTATTTTCGTTTTTTACTATTTTGATTTAAGACTAAAATAATATTTGCCATTAAAAAAAACAAATGATTTTATAAGGGTGGTAAAATGAAGATATTATTTTATTCTTGGATCATTATTACCCATAATAAAAGTTTTGATTGTAACTAGAAACCCAAATCCTGACGCAATGGAATGGAATTATGTGTAGATTGATCAATCATCAATCACAATCACAATTACAATTACAATCCCCGTATATATCTCCGATTCCAATAATATGGCTGACCCATCTCTGTATTATCATCATCTTCTTTTACAACATAATCTTTCATCACCCTGTTTCTTGATTTTTTCTTACAACATTTTCTTTATCTGCTTCATCAATCATAAGACCCCATGTATGTATATATTGTAATGTTTTTGTTAATTACTTACGTAATTCTTTGACATTTGTTATTTGAATTGTGTTTTAACATTGTTTTTTTTTTTTTTTTGTAGTTTATTGGTTATTGAAACGTAAAGGGCAAAGTGAAGGATTATTAATCATGTTGGGGTTGGATTATACTTCCATTGGATTGAATATAATGGATGATTATTCTCGTTTAAGTAGCGAAAGAAGATGGTTGATATCGGCTTTTGGTGGTATCATCATGTGTAAACTTGTGAGTTTCTGTTGCTCATTTTGCATTTATGCACTTGATTTGTGTTTCTATGATGTTAAATAGGGATAGATTACTTCATAGTTTGTACATGCATTAGTTGTTAATTAATATAATAAACAAACGCTCAAACATTGTACGTACATACTGAAATCTCACTCATAGCAGAGCTATTGGTGGGTCCGGGAGAATGGCCCAGGCTCCAAAAAAGTGTTTTTTATTTTTTTGTTTATTTTTTTTGACGCGTATAGTATGGTAATCCAGATAACGTAAAATGTGGCATAATGATCGGTTTTTGCCAAACGATCAAGACTGGTCTGCATGTTCTAGACTTCTATTACAACTTACGCCAGTCATTAGATGCACGTCTAAAGTCTAAACACCCCTTAAGATATCAGCACATCCAAAGTTTAAAAAACGGAAACGAGCCTCGAGGCGTTTTCCCTTCACCTCATGAGGCGTAAGCCTCGAGGCGAACCGAGGTGTAAGCCCGAGGAGCAGTCAAAAAATAATATAAAAAATTATGTATCCTATAAAAAATAAGAAATTAACCTAGAAAGTCTAAAACATCAAAAACACACATCAAAAATAAAATAATTAACCCAAAAAACACACAACAAAAACAGCCTAAACCACCTGAGGCGCACCTGAGGCGCCCATTTTCCTAGCGCCTTAGCCCTTAAAGGCGTATGCACAATCTGAACCCCATGAGGCGCGCCTCCGACTCGTTTTCTTAGCGGTTCGCCTTGAGGCGCACGCCTCGGCCGTTTTTTAAACCATGAGCACATCCAAACATCCCTTAAGTTTCCTGATATCTTACATTTGTTCTTGAAGTCTTATGAATTCACAGGATTAGTTACACCCTTTATCTTTAAAGGTTTTAGCAAACTAAACAAGGCACAAAAACTTGAATGGAAGAACAGGTTAGCTTATTTACCTTTTTACCCTACTCATTATGATCTTTGTAATCAAAGTTTAGATTTTTATTAAGTTGTATTAGTAAATGTATGCATTTAACTTATGTTTTCAGGGGATTTTTCCACCTTCCATGCACTTTTTGTGGCCACTGCTTCTCTTTACTTTTTGCTGATTTCAGATTTATTTGATGAAAATGCACATGAAGAGTTGATTGTGTTTAGAAAGTCAACCTTATCAGAGACCATACTCGGGGTATTTATCGCGTTTCTAGTAGTTAATAACCTAATATAAGCTATGAGATTGAATTGTTGCCATTTAACTTTTTGTGTGTCCATTTACTTTATGTGATGGATGCACAAAAAGTGGCGTGTCAAGAGTCGAGCAAAATAGTAGGGGTGTTCAAAACCGTTTGGTTGTGACAATTTTATGCTTAAAAAGTGGTTCAAAATCAACCCAACCAACTCGGCTAGTTTGGTTTGTCGTTTCCTAAAAGTATAGCTAGCGGCTCGGCCTAGACTATCGTTTAAAACTGGCTGAATCGGACCACCTCTATGGAATTCATTCTTATGTGACTGTTCTTAAAGTCTCCATTGTATGATTGCAGATGTCTTCAGGTTATTTTTTGTCTGACTTGGCCATGATTATCTGGACTTATCCAACTTTAGGTGGTCTTGAATATGTAAGAAACTTTCTTTTGTAGTATAATTAGATAATTTACATTTATCTCAATGATGAGTTTTCTTCTTTATATATATGATTGTTTTGACCCTAAAGTTTCTAAGTTATAATTACATGCACTTTTAGCCAAACAATCAAAACTATTATTTAATGTACATGTAATGATACAAACACCCCCTCAAATAGAGGCACAAACTAGTGGTTCGGGATGCTCAACGGGTCAACATTCAAAACGGGTCTGTTTGCGCCAATGGGCAAATACTTTTGCTCTTTTTTTCGTAAATTTTATAAATAGTTTGTGTGAAGTGTGATTGAAAAACTATATTATTCATCATCATCATACTCAGTTTAATCCCACCTATAGCAAAGCTAAGATAGGGTCTGAGGAGGGTAAGATGTAGACAACCTTACCTCTACCCCTAAGAATAGAGAGGCTGCTTCTAGTGAGACCCCGGCTCAATGTGGTTTGGTATCAGCCTTGGACATAAGGCACAGAACACTTAGCAATCGGGACAAACCCGATCGGTGCATGTACCCCTTTGTCTTTTTGGCTATCAACGTCACCACATGATGCATGATTAACTGTCCGTCGTTTTTAAAATAAATTGAGTTAGGAGGCTCTATACGTTTTCAATGCTTGTTGTCCAACTTTCAGTCCATTCTAGTTCATATTTGAATTTTAATCACTTGACTTGTTAGTGAGAACCTACATTAACTTTACGGGTAACGGGGTCACAAATTCAAGTACAAGGGCTCTTTTGCCTCTTTGACCCAAAAAGTCAACTATTTGACCAGCTTATGTTTATCTCTCTTAGGTATTACACCATGGCCTCTCAATGTTTGCAATCATGCAATCCATTTTAACTGGTGAAGTCGAATACTACATCTACATGGTTCTTTTCACCGAAAGTACGACACCTTTCGTGAACTTAGATGGTAACCAAAATGCTTGAAATTTCTTATATATATATTTGCATTCTTAGGCTGCAAATCTATTAAACACATGGCTTGCAGGTATTTTGATGTTGCTGGTCTGAAGTCTTCAAAGCGTTATCTATGGAACGGTGTTGCAATGTTCTTAGGGTGGCTGGTACGCGGTTATATACATTATACACAAAATGTTCATAGTTTGTATAGTACAACACTAAACTTGTTGACACGAAAGCTTCTGATTTGTTCAGGTTGCAAGAATCGTGTTGTTTGGCTTCTTTTTTTACCACTTGTATAACCACATTGATCAGGTAAACTATGTACCTCTGTTAGGACTGTTTGGATGTGTGTTTTTAATTTATTGTTGCAAGTTGCAACTTCAAGGTGCATTTATCCCTGCTTTTCGGGTCATGTATATTTTGACCCAAATAACAAAAAGCTATAACTTGTTCTTGTATGACAACCGCTTAACGTTTTTTTTTTTGTTTTTTTCAGGTGAGACATGCTAATATGGTCACCTTTTACGGGTTGCAAATAGTACCACCTGTGTTGGCGATCATGAATTTGTTGTGGTTCTTTAAAATCGCAAAAGGGATGATAAGAACACTCAGGAAAAAGACTCACACAGCTGATTCCTACTTTGTGTTCTTAACTCAGTACAAAAGGAAAGGGTTAATTATGTAATTATTATTACATCATTTGTAATTCAAATTGTCTATAGTTTTATTCTCATCTTTAAGCCATCTTTTTATTATGGCTCACATTGCTATACATATATCCACTTTGTTTATAAAAATTGGAAATTTTGATGTTACACTAGCCAAATTAGTCCCTAAAGAAATTATATTGATCCATGTACCTAAAAAGATATACTTAAAAAAGACATTTACTTCATTCATTACTTGATGTGTGACAGCCATTTTCTCTCTTCTTATCGTGACCTTAATTTTGTCACAAGTCTTTTAACTTTTTATTATATTATTTCTAGGCCTACTAATTAAACATACCAAAATCATTTTCCTAGAAAATAATAACCTAAGATTAAACGTCACCAGAAACATAAACATAAACATACTACATGCTGCTATATCCTTGCGTCCGTCATTTGTTAGCCGAGTAACGAGTTGATTCCAAACAATTGAGAAAAAAATAAAAAAATTAACGGCAAACTTACACCTACTCCTAAAATCTACATCACTTGTCACCAATGCGACTCAACCCTCACCACTTGGGAGAGAGGCACGAATTCGACAGCTTTGAGAAATGACTCAGGTTCTTGTCGAGCAAATAACCGCTTCACACAAATTATTTTTCTTTATAACATATATATCCAGCTAGTACATTTAAGACTCAAAGTTTCATCTGGTTATGTTTTTATTACCAAGATGGTGATCACAGTTCTGGTGTAAATTAGAAAGAAAACTTTCTGTATTCGGGCCGCCTCATGCGCCCTTTCATCCATGCTTCTGTCTTTTCTTTCCTTGTCCAAGTCAAGTTTTTTCTTTAGTTCCTTCTCCTTCTCATCAATCTACAAATGTATATTACACGCTCTAATTAGAACGCACTTTTCTTTAGGAACATCATGCTCAAAGATTTTATATATTTGTAAAAATTGTTACGTAGGAACTTACAGCATCATAAATCTCATCATTGTTCACAAAATCTCCATCTTTTCGAGGGAGAATATGGATGTGAACATGAGGAACTGATTGTCCTGCCTGTGGACCGTCCTGTAACAAGATGGACATAGATATTATGTGCACAATATGTAAGACACAATCATGAATGTACAAAAGAATGAATTGAAATATGTAGCTAGCTTACTTGGATGGTAAATGTAAGTGAAGAAGCGTTGTGGTAGTTCTCAAGCTGTTTCCCAATTTTGTGGGCTGAAATCCACAAGTCAGTAGCCTCCTCAGTGGTGAGGTCAACAAAACGTTTGACTTCACGCTTTGGACAGACAAGCACATGTGGTTCATTGTCAAGTCAACCAAAGAGAGAAGATTATCGAAAAGAAAACAAATAGCCTGA
The DNA here is from genome assembly GCA_030844895.1 of Ambrosia x helenae. Taxonomy (NCBI): domain Eukaryota; kingdom Viridiplantae; phylum Streptophyta; class Magnoliopsida; order Asterales; family Asteraceae; genus Ambrosia; species Ambrosia x helenae. Next base: position 1,781 of record JAUTDX010000532.1, on the reverse strand, counting down.
TGAACTATGTGGATTGGTAACTCGGGTAATGAGCCAATCCTGGCTCAGGTCAAAACGTGTCTAGAGTTGAGCCGATCAGCAAATAGTTTTATATTGAGTTCCATAGATAACAAGTGTGTTAAATATGCTTAAAGAAACAATATAGAATTGCAGATAGAAAACAGAAAAAATGTTCATGTAAGAAAACCTCTTTTTAAGTTATTTAAGCAGTATTTATAAATTATAATCCACATCTATGCATAAATGGAATGCAAAGCATCATTATAAGGTAATGTAGCATGAGACCAGACCATAAGCATGTAAGTACAAGGACTAAAAAAGCATCATGGTGCATGCTGTTCAAGGATATGACCTGCCAAAGAAAAATGAAATAAAAATCATATTCCTAATTTTTTTTAAATTAATATTCCTAATTTTTTTCAAATTAACCATCAGGAATTCAAGATGAGATGATGAAAGAAAACTTGAGAGTTGGACATCTGTTGAATTTTCTTTTTATCATTTGGTTTGGGGTGGTTTTCATGGTTTCTAGTCAATTTTTTTGGAAACTATTTAATTCTAGGTGATCCTCTAGTTTTCATTGTTTTAATTCTAGGTGATCCGGTAGCGGATGTGAATAGTGTCTATGAAAATCTGCTAGTTGAACCAGAAGATGTTATAAATTTACGGGAAAATCACCAAACTAGACATGGACCCATATATTTGCAAAAATGAACATAGGAACCGTGTACCTGTAGGGAATTCATGCAATCATTTCACTTTAGAAGTTGACATTTGTAAGAAGAGGCTTAAAGTGCAGCCTTTCCAAAATATGTGGGCCCACCATGACAACCAACCAAAATAGTATTGCATGTAGAGGCTAGAGGTCAAAGTTGGAGGTGTTGTAGTCGTTTCCTTCCTTTTCTATCACAATTTTTAAACAGACATAACTTTTTTCATATGGTAGTATTGTTCTTTAAAAAAACCAACACCAAATTAGAGAGAATTTTATTTACTTTAATTTGATGCAAAACTTTTAAAAAGTACTATTTGTATGAAAAAATTATGTCCGTTTAAAAATCATGGTGAAAAAGAAGAAAAAAGAGGCTACACAACATCCAACTATGACCCTTAGCCCCTACCTTTTTCACCTAGCTGTTTTAGGGTAGAGGCCTAGAGTTAGTCGTTTCCCAAATTTGGAGGCTGACATAGCATTTATCTTAGAAAAATGCCACTTGTCTCTTTTTCGGTTGGTTGTCATCATGAGACACATATCTTTAAAACAGATACATTTTAGCCTCTTTCTATACATATCCACTTACGCAGTGAATTGTTTTGCATAATCCCCTAAGTGTAGACGCATTCTATGTTCATTTTCACAAATCAAGTGAGTTAATGTCTAGTTTGGTAATTTCCCTTCAAATTAAACACGTATTGACCTTTCAATTTATCCGCTAGTTCAACTAGCAGATCACCTAAATCAAAACAAGTTCACCAAACCACCCGAATAAAATTAAAATGAGAAACTTGTGGTAAGGTTTAAAGAAGTAACATCTAAACTTTTTGAAGAGATATGATACCGCGCAAGCGCACGGGCCCACATCTCCACACAGGCCAGCACAGCAGGCCTACGTGGGCTTCTAGAAAGCGGGCGCGGAGCACCTCGTGGCTGACAGCTAATAACCGACAGGAAAGGGACGTTCAGCCAATCAGAGACGCCCTTTCCCTGCTCATGATCGCCTGCAGGTACGAGGTACAGAATAGTACAAGAAAGGACAGACAAAGACAGTGGACCAATAGCG